>JAMKCH010077966.1:0-13473 GCA_023653785.1 Ophioderma brevispina | reverse complement strand
ATGGACTAAATACTCACCATTCTATGATTTTACCTTATTTGGGTCAATTTTGAACCCTTGGGCCCTTTCTGGGGCCATGGGGTCAAAATACCCCCAAATTCCAAAATTCAAAATTCTCTGGAATTACAGCTATATAGTGGGGGGAAAAAATTAACAACTAGACCATTAATATAAGGTGGAATCACCATTCTATGATTTTGACCTGATTTGGTCATTTTTGACCCCTTTTGGTCCTTTCTGGGCTCAAAAAAGTAAACCACAGATTACAAAACATTCAAATTCTTCTTGGAATCCTTAAGCTATATAGTGGGGGGCGAAATAAAAACTATTACATTAATTATGAAGTTGGAATCACATTCGTATGGAGTTGTACCCTGATTTTTGTCCAATTTTGAGCCCTTTTGGGGTCCGTTCTGGGGTCAAAAATAACCCAGATTCCAATAGGAGGAAAGCATCAATTCTTCTTGAATCGACAGCTATATATTGGGGAAATTAAAAACTATTACATTATATAAGTTGGATCACCATCTAATGCTTTTTTACCTAATTGGGGTCAATTTTGACCTTTTTGGCCCATAACAAATAATTGCACCACTTCTTATTGTCTACAGGTCCCCCCAGGCGATTTCCCCACATATTTACCCTAACATGTGTAGCAAATGAAATTTTTTTTTTTCTACTCTTCCACCTACCCCTTGGGGGGCCCCCAAAACTGGTCCGGGCTGAAGTACTAATAAAAGGTTTAATCGATTTGAAAATTTTTTTCTTAACTTTATTTTCTCAAAAACTTGGTTTCAGTTTATTTATCTCTGGTCGAAAAACATGTTTTTTAAACACACTTTTTTGTGTCGCCTGCCTTAAGCAGGCGGCACCTACGGATCGACTTTGTCCACTGTTGTTGTTGATGAGTTGTTGTTGTTGTGTGCGGTTTGTGAAAAGGGGTCACATTTGCCTGTAATAATCCACATACTTTGATGGATTTAAAACCAATAGTGAGGAAGGAGGTGGGTGTGGGGTGAAGGCAGGGGAGTAACATATTGGTGATGTTGAGGAGGTCAAGGGTAAAATACCAAGGTCAAAGCGTAATGTGAGTGGGTCAAGTTGTATGTAAGATAGGATGAAATTGTAAATTGACCTCATTTGAACAGTTCAATTGCAACCAAACTTGTTTCATAGGAGTTTTATATGCAAAACCTCATTTGTGTATGAGTCCAAGGGGCACATATCAAGGTCAAAGGTCATGCTAGGACTATCATTCACTAACCGCGATGGAAGACGACACAAGCGGCCGAGGACCGATGTATTTTTTTTAATTGAAAAGCCAGGTTTGTTACAAACCGAGACGTATCAAAATTAATAAACCTAATTGGGATTTGAATCCCATATTTTTATTCAGCCATGTCATTTTTTCGCCAAAAAAAAACATTTTTGTGAATTATTCTTGTCATATTCTCCACCAAAATAATATCTAAATTATCCCTTAAATAACTAGAACATCACCAAATTCATGATTTTTATCTATGTTTGTGCACCTGCCCGACGGCAGGAAGACACATAGGGATCACTGTGTCCACTGTGTTGAGGTTGTTGTTGATGATGTCTGTTGTTGTGATAAAAGGGTTAACATTGCCTGTAATATCACTACTTTGAAGGATTTAAAACCAAACTTTGGTCCACAGGTGCCACCATGGCATCTCCCATTTGTGATGAGGTCAAAGTTCCACATACGAGGTCAAAGGTCACTGTGAGGTCAAGTTGTAAAATCGACTGAAAATGTAAAAATGACCTCTTGAAAAGCAAAGTTCAATTGGACCAAACTTGATCATAGGTGCAGCATGTGATCCCTCATTTGTTGATGAGGTTAAAGTCACATACGAGGGTCAAAGGTCATGTGAGGTCAAGTTGATAAAAATCAGCTGAAAATGTAAAATTGACATCATTTGAAAAGTGTAAGTTCAATTGGAACCAAACTTGGTTTATGGAGGTTATCATGCAAGCCCTCATTTGTTTATGAGGTCAAAGGTCAACATATCAAGGCTCAAAGTGATGTTAGGTTACCTTCACAAACCACGACGGCAGGCGAACAGCGGTCCGAGGACCAAGTTTGTATCAAGAGTATTTCATAAAACCTCTGTAAATAAAAAAATGTTTTCTTGCCACATTACTTTGCAAATTGCAATCTTCCACATTTTCAATGGCAACCATCAAAACATCTCCATTAATCTGATATTATATTCATTGCATTTCTTTATATATGTTTACCAGAAAAGTTGCAAATACCATCTAAAAAACAAAGTGTATACTTAATGTCTCTTCATGTGTCCTTCAACTTCTTTAAAACATACCGCGCCCCGACACAGTTTTTTTCAAATATTGTTTGATGGATGCTTTGGTGATGCTTGAGTATATACTTCAAAATCCAAAACTACTGGGGGGGGGGGGGCTGGGAAAAAAACAGGCATGTGAAACTTCATATCCTCCCCCTTGTATTCTGGCTTAGGAAGCAAATGTGTTCTTGGAAAATAAAATAAAAATATGGGTGTATAAATTCAAGTTATGGACTATGGCTAATGTTCATATTATAGAATACTGCAGACCTTAAATGCAGTAATCAGAGTTATAAAATACATAATATTCATGATGTTTGGATTAGGCGTATGTTGTGTTTCCAGAACCTGCCCACATTGTGTTTTTCTGCCTTGCATTTGAGATGAGGCAATATCTAAAAAGTTCATTATTTTGTTTGTTAACGAAATTATCAAGTTTCTTCCTGTGAATTCACATCTTGTGAATGTGATTCTAGTAGTTTGACCAGGGATTAGTAGCAAAATCATCTTTGGAGGAAGGGGGATGGTTGGCACAATGTTGTAACTATTGGTGAAGCTGTTGTTACTTCAAATTACGTGTTAATAGTTAAAAATAGTTACCTTCTTGTGATTTGCAAAAAAACGTACGGGAAAACGTGGCATTGGCTTTCATTGCATTATATAAATGGCAGGTTACTAGTGGTGTATTAAGATTTACATGGTGTCATTGATTAGTATCTCTGTACAAGTGTTTTATGCTAGGACCATGCTGGGGCTTGCTGTGTTTTGCGCAATGGACGTGGCGGGCGGTATTCAAAAAGGGTGAAATTGTGAGGAGTTATATTGGTCGTTCTGTTTATGTTCTCATGCGCAGAACAGATACAGCGGGCCATATCTGGGGGCTGTACGTCCAATAATTATGCATGTTGGATGTTTGTGTGTTGTATACAATAAAGCAGTTGCTAAAAAAAAAAAAAAAGAGGTTTATGACTTGGCGTATCATGCTGAGAGGGTGATTATCGCATTACTTAAGCCGGTAATGGGATCACGGTGGATTTCATAACAAAAGGCGGGCAAAAGTGAGGGTCTTTGAAGCTAGTGTTTTGTGGGTCCTCTTTTAAAAAAGATATGTCAATGTTTTCTTAACGTGCATCAGGGTATTGGATGATTTGAGTGAAGTGAAAGCGTATTCCAAGACGTGGTGTGCACATGACAAAACGATTATTCCCCCAAGAATGATATGATTTTGGTACAACCAGATTCATTTATTAGCTGAGCACAACGTACGAGAATGATTGTTATGGCCGTAATAAATAATCTAATTTTCTATCTCTGAAAGATTATGTCTAACTATTTTTCAGTTCCTCAATAAAAAAATAAAAAAATAGATACAAACAATAACAAAAAACAAACACACAATGGATCCAAAAACAAATGGCGTGGAATACTGGAAACAAACGTGTTTTTGCCGAATTAAAGTTAAAAAAGCGTAAATACACTAAAAGGGGGAGTTAAAATTGAATATTTGTTTTGATTCATTTCCTTCTTTCAAAAGTAACACCACTGGAAATAAAATATTAACTTAAATCAAAACTAAAATCAAAGCCCAATTAAATAAACGATAAATCCAAAATAGGGCTTTACCACAGTAAATAACTGTATTGGAAGTTCGGTAGGAAGTGGACCATTGCACGTTTAGTCATTGCTATCTTTCTTCATCAAATATGTAGGATTTATTTTTTATATTGAATAAAAACAAGGTCCGCTGTAATTGAGTTCATTCACTAAGAATAATCTAGTAAGACACGATCCCTATTACGCATATAAACTTATGCTACTATTAAAAACAACGGATAATTAAGTAAATGTTCATCCCATTAGTAGCTGCTGATAATGATAACTAACCTAAAACTATGTCCAGAATATATTTTACTGTAGAAAATGTATCCGGTTTTTTTTATGTCAAGGCAATCAAGTCATTAGCAGCAGTTAAACTAATAGTAACGCGGACGGTTGGCGCCTAGAGAGCGATTAATCTCCCTTTGCGCACTGCAAGTCCTGGTTTTATGCTACTAAACAGAAAGGGCGGTTCCAGAGCCTAAAGAAGGCTAGGTGGACCTTGGGATTTTCACAGCAAGGTCATGAGAACTGGCTGAGTGAGCGCATTAGGCGAGGGTCAAATGAAAGCGCTCAGGTACTTGATGAATGGAGATCTGGTGCTTGTCCAAAAATATGCGGTGGAAAAGAGTGACATTCCCATGCCGCCCTGCGATGGCCTCAATGGTTGGGATGTTGTAAGAGGTAACTCACTCCCAGGGATACCGATGATGGAAATGGCACGTCTATTGACTTGCATCATGTTTGGAAATCGGTACATGTGGGGTGTAGCCTCACACCACTGAGCTTTGCATTTCCATGTGTATCGACCCATGGATTTATTATATCACCTGTAAATCGCTCAATGCCAGTTTTTCCCCCTATCTCAAAAAACACGGGCGGACCCTTTGCCTTGCGTTTAGGGTGAAAATTGCTCCTAGATCATAACAAGACAAATTGTTGCCACTTCCGTTTTTTTTTTTTTGCGGTTTATCGTCAGGTTTGGTAGTCATTTCCCGCTCGGAACGTAAGGGATATAACACACCGCCCTTGCGTTGTCTCAAGATAGAATTCAGCTACGCCGGAGCAATCCTAGTCGGCTGACTGGCAGTTTTAACAAAGCATTTTTGTAATCACAAGGAGACCAAGAAACAAGTACTTACTGATGGAGATGCCAAGTAAATCAACCCCTGTCGACTTCTAGGGTTGTCCTCCAAGAGGAGACTTGGATGGCCGGTTGCAGCGTCTTTCTTGCTGATACAGTTTTACCAACCTGGCAGGCACAAAATAGTACATCCTTCCGTTCAGTTGCCAAACTCGATTTCCTGCAAATATTGTTGATAGAGCCGCAGCTGGGATCTGGTCCTCAGTTTAACATTATGAAGATCATATGTGTGACAATCGGCTGCCTGGAGGATGGAATGGATTCAGGTTTCTTTGTGGATGTCGGTCCAATGATATAATGAAACGAGAGGGCCGATGATTGAAGCTTTGCGGTACACCTGCCTTAACTACGTCTTGCCGATGCCATCCGCATTTAATGATGACCGCTGATGTGAGCGGTCGCGCGGCGTAGCCCTGCAGCCATTCACGAACTTATCTATAATACCTACGCAGAAAGCTTGACCTGTAGACCAGGATGCCACACTCTTCGAATGCTTTGCTGATCCGGACAGCAAATTCTTGTCTGCCCCCAGCTTTGTCATTGCTGGAATTAGTGATGCATTGGGAAACATAGGCCATTGCATCGGAAGGTAGAATGACCACACCTAAAGGCAATTGTTGGGGTGATATCAAAGAATGTGTATCAAGATGGTGGCCGACATTAGTTCGTAGACAGAAGTCGCTATACTTACCTTGGATATTTGAACAGCAAGGAGATCGGCGATAGTTACAGAGAATGCTTTTCACCCCTCTTAATAACATGGTGACTTCAGCTACTTTCCACATCACTAGCATGTGGCCCTTATCAAAACAACGGTGGAATAAACCTCATCATTGAGCGCAACAAGTCGCGCTGCATTTTCATGATTTTACAGGAGAGCATTTTTGTGTTTCAATCTTTTATAACTTTTCGAATGAAATAATTCTTACACACAATTAAAATGCGTATTTTTTTTAAAATATATTAATATTTCATTTCCTTCACTTAGAAAGATCGACTAATTAAGATAAAACAAATGGTGAACTACACACTATAGGATTTCCCGTGTCGTGCACCAAATTCGTAATCTACCAGTTACGACTTTGTTGCACTCCAACAGAAATTCAATGTTAGTGTCAACCAAGAAAGTGTATCTAACACATAAATATGCTATTTAGCTAAATAACATCCGCAATAAATTGAGGACTGTCAACACCTGAAATGGTGTATCAACTTCATAGCTTATGACATATTTTTTCATAACAATAAATACTCTTTTCGCCAAAAAAGTCAGTTACGACTTTGGTGCCTCACCTGACGAAACGCGTGCAAGTGGAAACCGCCAGCTATGGGGGAGGCAGTTCGAAAACGGATGGCTGGGAGCCATCTGGTTTCAGTTCAACATTTGTTTCTTTACCTGCCTTGTCCAACGACATATTGCCAAAAGCGTGCGCCTAGTTCAACACGGAATAAGTTGACTTTTCACGCAGAAAGTCGCAAAGCAGTTCAGCGATTCTTCCTCAGCAGAGAGGCTATGCGAGGTGCCTGATTAGAACTGTGTTTCTAACCTGCTTCCTTTATAGGACGGGACGATCTGTCCACCACCATGACTTGCATCCGGTGTGAAGTAATATATAGTCCGCTGGGGGAGCCCCAGTACGGGCCTCCATCGGCGCACGGAATAAAGCTGAAACTAAGTGTTGCGTGAAGAGTCAATGTAATCGAGTGCCCTATTCTTTACCGTTGTGCGGACGGTGAGTACGGCAGGACTATAGATTCTAACAAACCTATTCTGGAGCTCATCTGTCATGTTATATGTAAGTGGAAGCAGCTTTCCCAGAAACAGATGTGTACTCTCTTCTAGGCTTTGTTGTAATGCGAGCTTCTGTGAGTTCCCAAGAGAGTTCTATGCTAACGTCTCCAAGCACTGCTGTCATTTATCTTCTTAAAAGGGGCCTGGTCGCAACCTTCGTTCCACCCTTGTTGCATGGCGTCACTGATGCGTTTGATGACATTCTCACAAGATTTATCTGGGCAGTCTCTTGAAGTAACTCTTCCAGGAGTTGCTGCGAAGATAGTTTCGCAGTCCATTCCAGTCCGTCGCGTTTTTTTAAGTCCAGACTTGCCTTGGCGATTCTATATCAGATATGAATGGCTCCAGAAACAATTTGGGTCAGATCGTGAGTGCAGTCAGGAAGTCAAATGGGCCCTTCCTTTCAGCTCGGTTGAGATAGACTCTGGTTCACCAGTCACGATGATGGCCGTAAAAATCGCCAGTCAGGAGGCAGATTTTAGCATTTGGGGTTTTTTTTTTTTTTTTTTGTTGTAATGGAGATGTGGTCTGAGGGTTTAATCGTATATCAAGAGGACTAAACGGTCTACTGGAGCCCGGATTATTGCACCTCCTGCCGGCCCATATGGTATCACAACCTGCCCAAGAGACCACCTATTTCAACGGAATCAGTCCTTTACGGAATAAAAGCTCATACACCCTACTCTACTGCAACAATTGAAAACACCCAAAGCAGTTCAACATACGCATACTGAGTTAGGCAGGCCAGGTTAACTGATTCGACGATGTTACAAGCATCGGTGATCCCCTGTCACGTGATAATGCAGCACTTATTTGAGTTATTTACAATTTCTATTCTTCTTGGGTTATCACCACAATTTGCTAGCAAAGAGGGCTCCACCCACGTTGCTTGAGCGGAAACAGCCAACTCAAATTTTGTCGAAACTCTATTAACTTTCATGCACTTACCCATAAAATTAAAGGACTTCACTCTTTTCAAATCTAATCAGATTGGGGGGGGGTTCCTGTTTTGATTATAAAAAATGTAACGGGACGCTCTAACGTGTGAAATTACTTGTATGTGTATCTCCTTACCAATACGCACATAGGGCCGCTATTCGTGTTTTAGCACTCAAATACCTCGTTATGCTTATTTGCGTAATCGGGTTATAGCGGGATATTACCAATCCTTGTAAAGAACTAAGAGCATTATCTTAGAGTCTCATAGTTCAGAGTACAACCAACAGAATAAACACGTTTATTTTGTATTTTGTGCTCTATCAAATCAGCGACACTATAAGGAAGAGTCCTCTTGAAACTAAGTAGACATGGATCGAATTAAATTTGTACATGTTTTGTCTTCAAATTTTTGTTTCTGCAAAACGTATGAGGCAGCAGGTGAGTACACAATCAACTTGTTATTAATAACTTAAAGATGTATCCTAAAGACCTGGAATTTTTGTGTTTTAGTACTTCGTATTTGTAACACGTACCGAGTTGATTTCATAGCATACGTTGTAGTACAAGCCTATAAACTCAGCAGTATGTATCTCTGTCTGTCAGACTGTATATAGTCGACATATTAAACCAGTCACTTTTGACAGGGTTTTTTTTTATAAGGGGGGGGGGAGCAACCACCCTGGCGCCACCCTGATATTTTGGTATCTTTACTGCACCCACTGTTATCTGCTCCCAGTTGAATTCAGAATTCAGCAGCCTTGACGGACTAAAGTCAGAATCCACGTGCACTTTATTCCGTCAAGGCTGCTGAACTCAACTGGAGCATCCGCTAAGTGGGGTTACAAATTGTACCAACCCTAAGACACCCGGCCGGTAATGAATGAGGTGGTATGATATTTGCTTCCAATGAGAACATAATACAGGGAATCATTGGGGGAGGCGCCCCTGCCATCCCTGCACCGCCCTATTGAGGTGTAATTTTATTCACCAATATAAATAACACCACGTATACAAATGCATCATTCTAAATGCATGCTTATTTAATTATTAATAATTTTAATGAACAAAACGTCTCACACGTGTGGTATACCACTTATTAACACACAATTACGTCAATGGCCCAATTTAGTACACAGTGTTTGCTTTCTACTACTCTATCAAAAAACCGGCTGGGCTATTTAACTCAAAAGTGGTAATCATATGTTTTTGGGTGATATGCTTACATGCGAACTTGAAGGATAAAACATCACTAATAAATTATTGGGGATCATAGCGGCGGTCACCCCCTTTAAAACATAGATTGACTTTAAAAAGAGAGTACGTGGCGGCACCATTCAATTGATTTTACTTTTAGTCAACTTGGCATTAAATGGCCTTCACAGAAACAACCCACTGTCAGCATCCTCTCAACCCTCTCTGACCTCTCCAAGCCCTGGACTGTATCGATTGTGACTCTTCATTCATTGAAGTTTCTATATACTAGTACCACCATCAAAACTGGTTGGGTACATGTTCTCAATGCAACCCCTTTGTGTCTGTCCAGTTGAATCAAGCACCTTGACGGAATAAGTATCAGTATCACGCTAGCATTTCTTCCGTCAAGGCTGCTGAATTCGACTGGGAGCAGGCAACGTGGGTGGCAGTATGGTACCAACCCATCAAAACTGTAGTTAGGAGTGGGATTGTAATGCGTATGTCGCATGGAAACACTCTTTCGCAATCCGGAATACAGCCTCTCTTTACCACATTATCCAACTTCAACCTCTTCTCCCATGGAAAAAAACGTTTCCCATCGTAGTGCGCATTCGTCCATGTGTTACTGTGTTTACAAACCAAGTATGTTATGCTCTGACTTATAGCTCCGCTGGGAGAGAACTGTATGCTATGCAATGCGCGATTTCAACATTGATCTCCTCTCTCTCCTCTCTCATGAACTGATTCCAAGTTAACGTATTAGCATTATTCTTATGATTTTATCCAGCATTGACAACCAAATCAGAATTCAGCAAACTAGAGGTCCATACTATGGCCAGCACATATACAATAAGGTCGATAAACACTGTTTATCACCGATATACATTGTTTATCGTCGAAAAACAATGTTTTTCGGAGTAAAACACATTGTTTATTTATCACTCGTAAACACTGTGTATT
This sequence comes from Ophioderma brevispina, assembly GCA_023653785.1. Taxonomy (NCBI): domain Eukaryota; kingdom Metazoa; phylum Echinodermata; class Ophiuroidea; order Amphilepidida; family Ophiodermatidae; genus Ophioderma; species Ophioderma brevispina. The sequence goes on along the minus strand of JAMKCH010077966.1, from coordinate 3,521 downwards.
CAACAATAGGCGATAACAGACCGATACACTTTGTTTATCACTCGATAAACATGTTATCGAGAAACAATGTTTTTCGAAAAAAAACAATTGTTTACGAAAAAAAACAATGTTTATCGACGATAAACATTTACCGAGCGATAAACTCGGTTTATCGAAAAACATTGTTTTATCGAAGAACACTGTTTATCGAGTGGAAAGACATTGTTTTTCGCGAAGTAAACTATGTTTATCGGAAATAAACACTGTCGATAAACATTGCTTTTTTGGTAGAACAACTCATTTTTTCAAATGAAAAACCAAACTTTTCGCGAACAACATGTTTAATCGACTGATAAAAGTACGCTTTATCGTGAAAATTCACCTCGATAAACATTGTCTATTCTACCAGGTGTTTATCGACTTATTGTACCTTTGGCTTGCCATAACTTTTTGCCATAACTTTATTTCTTGTTGGATCAGGTGTGTCAATTTCCATTTAAAATCTTGCTTACAACCTTAGCTATCAATTTATGGTGCAATTAACAGCGGGCCTGCTTTGATCCTGTTGAACAAGTTAAAGCAAGTATGACCATTTTTTGAAGAGCGCCCCCATGCAAAATTATGATATCTTTGCAGATTTTGTTGGTAATTGTCTACGAAACTATACCTGCAAACGCAGAGAATGCTAAAATGCGTATTTATCTCAAAAGCGATTTTGTAATTAAATTGGGATCCCAGATTGGATGGCCTAACGGCGGAGCTGTAAATGCTACGTTTAATGTCCGTCCATGATGCATAGGGCCACTCAAGAAATACCTCTAACTTGACTTGCCTGAACCATAAAAGACTAATGATGAGCGTAGACACGTACCTGGCGCCATTTCCCGGCTACTTTCACATTGTAAGGCCGTTTCCAGCATCCGTTGAATTATTATCGGGACCGAATTAATATTCTAATTACAAAATTCCTTTCGTTGTGACACAGAAATTCGAGCTTAACCATTCACATGTATTGGTTTACTAGCCAGTTACCAACTGCAACCGTGTTAAAAACTCTCAATTTTTTGAAAAATTGGGGGCAGCTCTTCAAAATGTGCTAATATTGCTTTAATAGATGTCCCACATGAAAGTCGTATTGATCTTCTTTAAAATTAAGTTCCCTTTTGGACAGTCCTGAAGATAATTTGTCCAGCAGTTCAAGACAACGGGGTTCTATAGGTCCGTTGTACCACACACAATTACTAAGGTATGTTTATATGGGTGATTTTATATCTGCTCTGTGTTCTATGTAGACCTTGTTTATAGTGTTTAATTACCCCTGACTAGCACCTATTTTTATTCTGTCGCAGAACCCGTACAACACGTATCAGTTCTGCTTGTTACTAATTTTAACCATTTATAATATTAATAAGCTCTTTAATTCACTTGTGCGTCAACACCATTTGGTGGTATAAAAGAGAGACTAAAGTCAACAGTCCATTTTATGGAAACTTAAAAACCAATCACGAACATGCACTTTTCTCCATTGTGTATATATTTTGTTGATTTGTTCACTGTAACTTGATGTTTTGACTTCCATTTTCTAAAGATAGAGCCTACTGTGGCAATCAAATATGTCATGGATTCATGCGGATAAATGTTGATGGAATTTAAAGAGAGTTTTTACTGCACCTTACTTTTATTTACTAAAAAGCTTACTGAAACATGTGCTAAATTTTATGCATAATATGTCCCCCAAAATTCCTACCATTTTATATCATCATTAACTGGTGCGAGTATATATATTCTTGTGATCGAATACTCAGCGGCGCGTCAGTAAAATCACAGTAGGGGGAGAATTCAGGTCGTGATCCCAGTGTTGTAGAAAATGATAGGGCCTACCAGGGGGATTATGGCACAAATCAAACGCAACTTCCGCGCGCCCTGGATCCGCCGGTATACCGGGTCCTAAGTCGACAACATGCGAAGGGGATTCCGTGATGCCAAGGGGATTCAATCGCTATACGCATTACTGCAATCGTGGAAGGAGTGGTGTTGCGCCCTATGGCCTTAGGAGAGGGGCTGCAAGTTGTCCGCGAAAGTTTTTGGGTAATTCTTTGATGTTAGAGCGACATATGGGGAAATGAAAAATACCATTTTCTAAAATATTCATTTTCATATCATGTATTAATAATAAAACTATTAAGACAATATCTTTCTCAATCCTCCTCCCCCCCATCCACATTCCTACCCTACTTCGCCTTTCTTCCCAATCATCCCCCATCCATCTATCCTTACCACCTCCTATCTATACTACTTTTCCCAACTCTCCCCGTCCACTCCAAGCCCTATCCCCATTCGTACCCTACACTTTCGCCTTTCTTTCCCACCATCCAATCCAATCCAATCTATCTCTAACCTCCTATCTATACTATCTGTCCCATCCTCTCCCAGAGCCCCCATCCACCATTCCTACCTCCTACCCTACTTCGTTCGCCTTTCTTTCCCAACAAATCCTATCAATTCTATCTATATATCCCTAACTCCTATATACTAATCTTTCCACCCTACCCCTCCTCCCCCACCCAAATCCCCATTCTAACCTACTTTCGTCGCCTTTCTTTCCCCAACCATCCATCCATCCTATCTATCCTAACACCTCTTCGCCTGTCTTTTCCCAACCATCCTATCCATCCTCTTTATACGCCTAACCTCCTATCTTACGATCTTCCCAACCCTCCCCATCCTCCCGAGCCCATTGGCTTCAAAATCCGTTGGGGCAGTGGATCAACCCCGCTGTCAAAACAATGTAATTTCCAATAACGGTCATTTAGTTTTGAATATTCGGTGACAGATACCTTTAGACGAGGCTCCCATCTAGGGCTCCATCCGATACGCATAAGTGCGCCCTCCTACGTTAATTATTTGAAATAGGGCTATTATTGCATGGATAGGATGGTTGGAAAGGAATGGCGAATTAAGGATAGGAATGAATTTATGGTGGCTCAGGAGGGCCAGAGGGTTGGGAATAATAACGTATAATATGAGTCTAGGGATAGATTAGATGGATAAGGAAGGTTGGGAAAGAAAGGCGAAGGAGGGTAGGATGGAGGATGGGGGCTCGGGAGGGTGGGAGGGTGGGAATGGTAAGGGCGTACGTTATTAAAATGTATGATATTATCTGAATAATGTATACCAAAATGGCTACTTTTCGTTAGCAATATTTTCCCATCTAATATCAAAGCAATACCAAGTTTTTCCCAGTGATACCGTACCGTAGTTGCATGCCGAGATTTTGTTTCATATTTGTACCTAGATGCATATGTGGTAGCATGATATATGCCCAAAATAGCAAGGTAAATGGGAATAAAGCCGCTTAGGCTTAAATGGAGATTAACCCGGTAAATAATCTTCCATGAATTATCTCATCTAGAAAATGAGCGAACCGCAAAAACAAACACCAGAATTTACCTTTGTGACACACCACGGGACATTCCCTGTGCTAAATAACTAGCCAAGTTCCGGAGTGACGCAGATCTGGTTTACTCGCGTTGACACCATCA
>JAMKCH010077964.1:0-81552 GCA_023653785.1 Ophioderma brevispina | reverse complement strand
TATTCTTTGATATGTAGTGATATCATATAGATTAGACACTCAATAGATTCCCTACCTTTTATTTGGCCAGAGAAATAACTGAAAATGAAACATTTTAAGGTGATTTGTATATGCTTATATTTCATTAGAAATCATAGGTTGAATTTCCTATTTGCTCTCCAGAAATCAAAATAGAATTTTACAATTTTTGTACCAAAGAAACAGTTCTCAGCTTAATCCTTTCAGATGGGGATATTTTTGATAGAATTTGTTTTACACCAGTGCAAAAAGCAGAATTTTCACATTTTAGGGACACCTGTTAAAATCTCTCTTTGCACCTTTAACTTTCAAACTTTAATAGAACAGCATATTCGAAGAAATGACCCTTCCGAATAAATAATAAATAATAAGAAAATAAAAATATAAATTAATATTTCGAAAAAAAGTACTTCGGAACATCGAACTTTCCCGGGCCAGTGGTCAAAGTTTCATTGCAAATTTATGGACCCAAATAGGTATCTATATGCACTTGCAAAATACTCACGATATTAAGAAGAATTGTATTTTCCCGCAAAGCTCCAATACATCCGCATGTTGCTATCACGAATATAATGCTGCCAAGAACAACGAGCCACCAGGACGGGTCTACTATTGGTGACTGCACCAAACTATCTAGGCTGTCGGCACTATCCAGAGCCCCCTAAGAAGAGAAGTACGAATATTCATTATAGCTATTTCAAAGGGGGGGGTGGTGTTGGTCAAGCACTCGAGCATGGGAGAGTCAACCGTTCAATTATTATTATATCGAATATACCTCTAGCCCTATGTCCTTATTCACTAGGCCCGCTTTGGCAATCTTGACTTATCCTAAAAAACAAACCCTGAACTGAGGGCTTGATGTTTCCGTGATTGATGTTTTAGTTTTTAAAATGATGAAAATTAAATGTCCTTAAAATATCAAAATAAGAGGCGGATTTTTTTCTTTTCCACTCGAGAGACGTTGCGCCAATTGCGCGCAATACTGCCTTAGCGGAAACACGGCAAAATCCTTAAAATATACAGTGAGAGTCAAATAATCCTACATTCAGAAAAAAAGAATTAAAATATTTAATAATTATTTATGCTCAAAAGTTTGTTTTCGTTATGAAGAGGGTAAACAGGCTTTCACAAAAGTTTTATTTGGTGTTATTTGGATATTTTGGTGGAAGAAGTTGTGTTTATTTTACGGAAAGACTTAAAAATCCTGTCTGGCCAATTTGAGCTACACAAAAGATGCATCTTTGCATCTACGGAGATGCATTTTCGTAGAAATCTTTGAAGCCTTGCACAGCAACGACAAGAAAGGATTCCAAGGAGGGCAATAGATGCCATGCGTACACGACCGCTGAGGTGTTTGGCTAATTAGCAGACAGGATTATAGCAAAGGACAAATGACAAGACTGTCAATTAGTGAACTAATATTAGTCTAATATCCATTTGGTCTAATATTTAAATCAATGTTTAAGATCAATTATTTTGATTTTAACATCCAAATGGACATTAGATCAAATGGGTATTATTAGACCAAGTACATATTAGACCAGGTGGACATTAGACCAAATAGACAGACCAAATGGATATTAGACCAAATAGACCAAATGGGTATTAGACCAAACGGATATTAGACCAGATGGATATTAGATCAGATGGCTATTAAACCAATGGGTATTATTTTTGACCAAATGGCTATTACAGCAAATGGATATTAGACTAGATGGATATTAGACCAAATGGAATGGTGGTTATTAGACCAAATGGTGGTTATTAGACCAAATGGTGGTTATTAGACCAAATGGAAGTAGACGAAATTAGCATTACACCAGATGGGCATTAGGCCAAATGACAAGAGTTCCATATGTACCCTTCTTCAAAGTTATATAAGTAACTAATTATTTTTTTTTCCGTAGGGTATTTGTTAGTGTAAGGCCATAAATAAAAGGAATTTGTTTCCTGTACAATTTAAAGGGGGTACATATTAAGACATTCTGCTTGTTAGATAAATTGGATGTAAGACTAAATGGTTATTAGACCAAAATGGTTATTAGACCAAATGGGATTAGACCAAATGGCTATTAGACCAAATGGGATTAGACCAAATGGCAATAAACTCAATTTAATTTGTAACTTTTAGTTCCAATTTATTTATAGAAAACATCATTCTTAGTTCTCGCAATGACACTGAGTATAACAGCTTGCATCTGTAACAATGTAATTACTTTAGAGATGTAAAACAAAAAAAAAATGTTTATGAACTGAGACTTGTATGAACTGTTATGGACTGATTTTCAATAACCGACTCTTTATTGATTGAACGATGGTAAATTGGTAATCTTATTTGATGAAGATATTTTACTTTTAATTACGTTATACACAGTGGCGTAACGGGCCTTCCCGCTCTGACGGGGCAAATTTCCCAGTCTTGGGAAATTTTCCCTCTTAGGAGGGTCAAAAGGCCAATTTTTCCCGGTCAGGGGGCTAAAAAATGGCTGATTTAGCATGATTTTTGCAAATTTTTTCCCGGCCAAAGTCGTCGGGGGGGGGGCAACCTGCCCCCCTGCCCCAATCCCCGCCTGTTACGCCACTGGTTATACAACAGACCGTTTTATTTTAACTCGTGTTTTTCTCAAAATCAAATCAAAACCATCTGAAATTGCATGTGTGAATTGTCTTTGATTTTATAAGTTATGGTATAGCCTAGGTCGGTGTCAGTCTCTCCGTATTGTATTGGCTAAAAGTGGCTAAACAGAATTTTGGGGTCTCTTGGCTAAATTGACATATTTTCTGGACCCAAAGTCCGAAAGACACCAAATAAAAATCTTCTGATAAGCTGTTTATTCTATGAACAACCAAATCAAACATACAGGCAAAATAACGTTTAACCAGGGAACAACAATCAATGGGAATTGACTGTGGCTGTCTGCCGATTCCCGTAAGCAAATTTTCACGTTCATTCATCACACTCCGTTTGGAGCTTCCGCGGTTGGGAATATTACGATTGCTTCGACCAGCTAAGGGACATAACAACGGCCCCATAATGCAAAGGGCACACAGCAACCAGCTATGCTATGCATAATGCTATGCTTTGCATAATGAGCTATGCTACAGCAGCAGATAGCATTTATGCAAATAAGTTTGACGCAATCGTCCAATGGCGGTGCCCGTTGGGTGTCACCAATTTGCTGAGTCACTGTCAGAGGCCTGGTTTAACCTTTGAAGAAAAATCTTTTTCTGATTTTAGTTTTTTACTCAGTCTGTATTTTACATTACTATCCAACATCATTTCGAATTTGAGACTACTTTGATCAGAATCTGAACATTTTAAAAGTTTTTACCCCAAGATGGCCTTGACTGAACTACAGTGTTAAAAGTAGACGAAGATGTCTGCACAACACGAAACTCTAATAAAACATTTTGGAAATCATCCTAATTTTGATAATTTTGTTTTAGCGCTCTTTTGTAGATTAGAAATGACTTAAATATTAAATCTCTAGTCTCCTTCAGAACTACAATTTCATATTTCTCAGCGCAGTACAGTTCAAAATGACATTTTATTTTTTGTTTCATTTTCTTTGTAATGCAACATCATCATCTTTATTTCTATAAAATACACACACACACACACACACAAAATGTAGAAGGCAAGCATACACATACAAAACAAGACAATTTATGGAGGAAGTAGACTGCAAAGGCCAATAAGGCCAGCTGTGACTACCCCCTCAAACAAGATAAACACATTCTTATAGCATGAACTATCACACAGTCACGCACAAAGACGGTTCCAAACATTATTTATGAGAAGAAGGGACGATTTGTATTGTTTTCGAAAATGTACATGTTTGATTGATTTTGATTTTTTAAAATTTTAGTTGCATAGAACTGGAGAAGCATCGAAGTAGGTACTATTGCAATTTTACTGCTAAAATTTATGTCTAGTATAAGAATACAGTGGGAGCCATCTTGGCATCCTTGGTCAATTTGAGTTACTGAGATCACAGGTCACATAAGGCAATTCTAAAATGCTCCAATAAATTTATGAAAGTCACAAATTCTTCCTTAAGTCCACAGGAGTAAAAAACTCGAGCTCATGTATCCAAAGGAAGCCTAGTTGACAGGTATAGGTCAAAATGGTCAAAGGATAAAAATCTTTTGTACAGGGATCAATTTTTTTAAATGCTTCAATTAAAATAAGGATACCTAATTATGTTCTTATTGGAAAAAATGTCAAACAGGTATTACACACTAATAGACTATGACGTAAATACGATTCAAGGTCACATGGACAATAGGATTATGTTTCAGCCGTATTTATTCCCAAGGTGACATCTAAGATAAAGCAAACAATACTTTTCTGAATTCTTTTTACTCCTTTGGACTTCATGAAAAATTTGACCCCTGTACTTAAGATTTTTTATGTTTTGACCTACACATCTTTTATTAGCCATTGTACAGCCACGTCCCAATTGACATTTTTACTCCTTTGAACTTCATGAAGAATTTGTGATATTTCATAAGTTGATTGATGCACTTTAAGAATGTGACCCCCCCCCCCATATTTCATTGACCTGCCACCTCGATTACTTAAAGGTGCCAAAGTGGCACCCGGTGGATTCCTAAACTTTAGACACCATGGTCTATCACTTGCAGCAATGATCCTATAACACAAGATCGGACACTTCGTCTAAATAACACGGTGAACGATGTAACGCTGCTACGTCATCAAAATCACTACATGGGGAATACCGAATAGCGCCGACATGCGTCCAGTAGGTAAACTGAAGCAGACGACGGCGGCTAAGGAGACTAGATTTTGAAGCAAGTATTGCATTTAAATTGAAGAAAGAGTGGGAAAATGAAGTGAAAAAAGGTGTTTGCTATGACTAACATTTATAATAACATGTGGTGAAAAGCTTGATCCCTAAATTTGGGCAGTTTTCCACTTTTATTCATCTCACAAAAAGAGCCCCTGTTGGGAATGAAGTGCAGCACATACATGTCATTGTACTTGTGACCCGGAACTTTTGAGTACCTCCGTTCTTTCGTCCTTTTCTTTCTTTCTTCCTTTTTTCTATTCTTTCTTTCTTTTTTCCTATTCTTTCTTTCTTTTTTCCTATTCTTTCTTTCTTTTTTTTTCATTTTCTTTCTTTTTCCTATTCTTTCTTTCTTTTTTCCTATTCTTTCTTTCTTTTTCCTATTCTTTCTTTTTTCTATTCTTTCTTTCTTTTTCCTATTCTTTCTTTTTTCTATTCTTTCTTTCTTTTTTCCTATTCTTTCTTTCTTTTTTCCTATTCTTTCTTTTTTCTATTTTTTCCTGGTCTTTTTTCTTTTTTCCTATTCTTTCTTTTTTCTATTCTTTCTTTCTTTTTCCTATTCTTTCTTTTTTAAAATTATCTTTCTCTTTTCCTTTTTTCCCTTCTTCCCTTTTTCCCTTCTTCCTTTCTTCCCTTCTTCATTTCTTCCGTCATTTATCCGTTCATTTATGTGAATTCCTTCTTCCTTTCTTCCCTTCTTCATTTCTTCCGTCATTTCTTCCTTCATTTCTTCCTTCCTTCCTTCCTTTCTTCCTTTCTTCCTTCCTTCCTTCCTTCCTTAATTTCTTCCTTCCTTCCTTTCTTCATTTCTTTCTTTCTTTCTTTCTTTTAACAAAGCACTAGTTGGGTCTACATTTAATTGGGTACCGTGTGGTAGCTGTGAATCTGCTCTTTCCCGATTATATCAATTTATCTATAGATTGAAAGACAAATATATTTATTGAAATTTTATTTTTCAACATTTTAAATTAAAACTTACTTGAATTTTAATCATAAACCCTAGCTGGGACCATACTAAGATTTTAGTGCTTTGCCAGTTTTAGTGTAAAGTGGCCTAAAATATAAAGATTTTAGTGCCTTTTTAGCCAATGAACCTTACTTTGAAAAAAATATTCTTTTATTTTCAGATATACCGTATTTGTGATGAATAAAGATTAATAAAATATGACATTTAAATTAGGCTTGAACTGAGGTCATGAAATCTGTAGACTTGTATCAAGGATTTATTTTGTGTGCGGTACTTCAAAAAACTGGACTTTTTTTAGTAAGAGTGCACCTCCCTCCCCCCATGGTCCCTTCGTCAATTAAAAAAATACTGAAAGAGCTTCCCGATTTCCATTAGACCCCATGCCATGCAATAATGCAAACAATGCATACTGGCTACTGCACAAGTCATAACCAAACATATTCAATCAATCATCACCTCACAGTCACACGCATATTTTGTCCATTATATTTTATGGAAAAATGAAGTCTTACTCTTACTTTTGGTAGGTCTATCATCACCTAAAAATTGAGACAAAACACAATGTACGGTACACATACCTGACAGTGCATCGGCAGGTCTACACAGCTACACTGACACTGTGCACTCACTTTCACTCACTAACAGTTCATTTGTTCAAACAAATTAATATAACATTTTTTTCTTACCTCTGTTTGTCTTTAGGGAATCGAAAGAAATTAAGATTTGGTGATTTTTGGGGGTTATTTGAGCAATTAACAGCTGAACACTAGACTTTCGATCTACTCGCCATTGCTTCTGCACGTATGCTATACGAGATGTTTTCGTATTTTACCTACTATACCTGACGCTTGGAGCGCCCTTACCCATGAACATCCACTTCCGTTACACAAAAATAGGGGGAGTGTCCAATCTTGTGTTATAGGATCATTGCTTGCAGCAATAAAATTGCATTAGTACGCAACTTCACGCCCATTCTGCGGTCTTCAATGAAACCGCCTCTCGACTATTTTATCACTGAGCGAGTTCCATAAAATCAGACATGTTGTTCTAATTACTTTGTAGCTTAAAACCTTTTAATTCTTGTTTATGTTTTTTGTGTAATGGTTGTGGATTTTAGATCGCATTGTGAAGAAATTATTAAATGAATTTGGTAATAGGTTAGTAAAAGAGCGGTTTTAATTAACGTTGTTTTGTTCTGATTGTAAATGCTACTGCGTATATACTTACCCGGTCGTACCAAGCCCAGACACCAATGCCAACCATAATTAATCCAATAACTAGATATATAAAATACATTTAATCTTTTAAAATGTAAGAAGAAAAACATCTCACCAAAATTGGAATTGCTTTTAAAATGAAATAAAATTGTCACGCACCATCGCAAGACACACGCAACGTAAACACACCCTTGCATGCACCATATCAGTTGAGATAGGAGAGGGAGAGAGAGAGTAGAGAGATTTACAGAGAGATAGAGAGAGAAAGGGGTGGGAGAGAGAGGGGAAAGAAAGAGAGCGAGAAGAAAGAGAGAGTAGAGATGATACAAAAAAGAAATTACAGCACAGTGACCCTGCGATACAAGCATTTGCTCATAAACACCAAAACGCAAGATCGGAATCAACTGAAATTTTGCCAGAGATTAGCTTTTCTCAAGGTGTGTGCTGAACTAAAAATAATAAAGAAGTTGCTAGGATCACGAAATGTTACTTTCATACAGCAAACTTTCAAGCTTTCTTGAAGTTTGAACAGTACAGCCTTCCGTCATTTCTGTCCGTTTAAAAAACCCAAAATTGCCGATTTCTTATAACGAGGAAATATATGAGAATCTGCGCGTCAGATTAGCCAGCTATACAATATCAAAGCCAACAGTTTTTCAATCATCATTGCGAAATAACGTGATCACTTCCGGTTAAATCCAGGGTTCTGGGGTCGAGGCTGTGAATCATAAAATTTGCTCTTAAAGGGACACAATGGCATCAAAAATATTCAGACATAATGAAATGGGCCCTTATTGAAATCACCCACAAATGTAAAACAATTTTAATGTTTAACATTCTGTAAAAAACAAGAGTTACCATGGTTACAGGGACATTCCTTGCCTGCCACGGAAAATCAAATCCTTGCTAAAAGATGAAAATCCTGGCTGTCTGTATCAGCCAAGGACGCTGACATTACTCAGCCTTTTATCAAAAAAGCAAAACCTGCAGTCATCAGCGCAGTCATTTATATGTGCTAATACAGGCTAATCTAATTTTCGTAATGCACCCCTAAGTACACGACAAACCAACGCATTCTTAATCGGATATATTTGGCGTTTTTGTTACGGACCGCTCTATGATGCGAGTACGTCCATATGAAAAAGTTCATCACGGTAGAAGTTTCTTTACAAGGCTGAGCTGATCCAGTTCAGTTTCAGTTTCATGTTTGGTGCTCCATTGTAGCCGGTCATTGCAAACTATTGCTTGACCCCTGGATTATAAAAAGACTACTTAAAAAGTTACTGGTTTACACTTGATTTTGTTTATTTAGTGTTGTGGTTTGTATATTTTGTAATGTTGGAGTTCTTGGTATTGGCGTAGTGTTTGTGTTTTGAGGATGTTGATCGCTAGTTGGTGTTTTTTTGTCTTAAATGTTTTTTTTTTTTTTTTTTAAGTGTTTTGAAATATTACAAAATGAGAATTGTGTTTGTCTTGGGCATTCCCAGTGAGATCGTGAACATGTTACATTGTATCCTTGAGATCGCCGAGCGCATGTATAATATAATGATCGTGATTTGGTCTGGCAGTTTTAAGCTTTTGATTCTCATTCTGTTGATAGCGATTTGAGTTCGTCTTGGTATTTTATTGAGTGCGTTGGTTGCTTGTAGTGTGTTTGTGAGGGAAAGTCTCAAAGTACTGATTTTGACTGTGTGATTGAATTTTATCTTGCCATCTGTGATGTGCTGTTTGTTGGAAGTGTTCTGTGTGTGCCGCCGACTGGTGGATGATTATGTCAGAGTTCTGGTTTCGATAGTGCGGCTTGGCTGCGCGACGTCCCGCTTCTTCGTTGCACGGAATGCCGATGTGACTGGGGATCCAGTTGATGATGAAATTTTGTTGCTGTCTGTTATGGTCTGTTTGAATGTCTTTATTCAATGCTATGTTGTCCCGATGTGGGTTGCGGATGTTTTCGATTGTTGCACGGCTCTGTGTGGATGACGAGTTGTTACCGGCTGGTGTTTTTGCGTCGCGGATAGCTTCGCGAATGGCTGCCAATTCGGTTGTACAGTGGAGCAGCTATCAGATGTTCTGAATGATTTTGTGGTATGTGGTGCTACAAAGGCAAATCCACAAGTGGAGTCCTTCGGTGACCGAGCAGTCAGTGTAGTAAACAAGTGGATCAGAGTTTGTTGAGCTGATCCACCTTTCACTTGTCAGATCAATATCTTACTAAAGGCGGACAGTATCGGTTGTAAAAGGAGATATAGCCATTCTGGAGGCGAATAGTCCGGGTCCAAAACGACAACGAAATATAAAGCGTGAAACGAATGTTGTGTGACCTTCGAAGAAAGAGATAAGAAGGAAGCGCATCGACTTCCACCATTCGAATATTTAATTTAATCTGTTGTTACCGCACAAAAGATAGGGATTCCAGCAAGCTACCCTTGATCGCAATCGATGATTGGCGAGCAATCATTACTGGAGATTTTTTTTTTTTGAAAACTCTATATACGAACACGTAAAATGGCAATTCTTCGGGATGTCACACACGTGACCAAACTTTATTTGCCTCCCATGACAAAAACAAATAATCTAGTGAAGTGGAAAACATATTTTTGGTTAGATTTTGTCAAAACCAACCACAATAATGTTATACTTTCTCCGTGATTGGTTCGTGTTGTCATGGGGAGGCAAAATAAAAGTTCGGTCACGTGTATGACTTCCTGAAGAAGGTCCCAAAAGTGTAAAAGTATTGCATATTACAACACGTTCCGGCTGTCTCCGGTGTGTATTTGTCGCTGTTTTCGTTAAATACGCAGTGTTTGTACATCGCTATGCGTTAAGTTTTAGTGCCCAAGACTGCCCAGTGTGAGAAATAAGGGATGAAAGTTTGACTAAACTGGAACGTTTGACCCCGGGGGTCTTGGATTTTCGTTGGGCACCCATGCTCGTTCCAGGGGTTCTGAAAGTGACGCCTAACGGGACCAATTTTCAGTTAAATATACCCGGCCCCTATATTTTATCTATATACTGATGGGTACAATACCTGATTCTATGTATGGAATAAAATGGAACTTTTGATCCATATGCAATCATGAAATTCACCGAGCCCCACACAACCCACCGATGAGAGAGATAAGTCTAGGCACAAAAAGCTGAAGTCGTCTAGAACACGATGTAAGCGACAAGTCATGCTCAAAGTTGGCAAACCACATTTTAGGGTAACTTGACCCCACTGATTACGAAAATGGCTGTTGCCAAAATCAATTTCAACCAAAACCCCCAAATTCAAGATGGCGGACAAAATAACTGCCAAAAGGTAAAAAAGCATACCTCACTATTGGGGTCTGTTGCAAGAAGCAAGTGGTATTGAAAGTTGTCAACACAGGTTTTTAGGGTAGTTTGACCATGCTGAATACAAAAATGACTGTTGACAAAATCAATTTCAACCAAAACCCCCAAATTCAAGATGGCAGACAAGATGACCACCAAAAAATGTAAAATCTATACCTCGTGACCTATAGCAAGTCATATTTAAAGTTGTCAAATCACGTTTATAGGGTAGTTTGACCATGCTAAATACAAAATGGCTGTTTTCAACCCACCTCACCCCACCTCCACACCGGGACTGTTCCGATCATATTAGCGCTGCAATGGAAGCTATTAAAGGCAATATGATTTGCTAAATGAGAAAATCGAAAAAAAATCAACTGATTTTTTGCTTGTCTGTATCAAGTATAGGTACCTTATTAACAAGCCCTACAAATGATAAGACCAAAAGCAACATCACAAGGATAAAATCGGACATTTTAGGGATTACTGTCCGTATGGACACTTATTACAACGCGTAGTTGAATGGAGATTCATATCTTTGAACACTTCCGTTTTCTTCCTTTTCTGTAAATGTTTCAGTTTGAAAAAATAACGTATGAACTAGAACTCTACAGACGTACCCTTCACTTTTAAGCTATTCTTGCTAATTTTAAATATTTTTACTCTTTTGTGATAGATCACTGATAGTGCCTTTAAAGCTAAACTGGTCGAATAGAAGCTATCCATATTGTAATGAACTTCTACAAAAGGCAAGTGACCAATACATGAATGGTTGTGGATAGAAGAGCCGTGGCTCGAAAATGGTCTCTAAGGGTCCAGTGAAACTTACTTGACGGGAAACTTTGTTCAAAGGCCATGAGAGCATATATTCGTACCAGGCACCTTAATTTTGACGTTGAAATTGTATCTTTAGTATCAATAGGTCTTGAAATATGATTTAAACTCCTTTGACAGCCATTTTGTCCGCCATCTTGAGTTTTTGATTCAGATGAAAGTTTGCAAATTGATAAATGAGGTAGATGTATAATAAATATATCTAATACATATATATTGCAATTTGATAGTATTTGGGCTGTAAATGATCTAGAATTTAAGCCTCACGAGCACAATACGTTGGATGCATTGCATTTAAGATGCATGTAGCCCTTGATTAATTAGTCTGTTTCAAATAGACGAAGAATGGTCATATTTTCCACCATTATTATCATTTTATGTATTGTTGTATAAAGTTATTTTAAATTCGAATTTGTTTTGTATTTGGAGAATTGAGACCAAGTTGAAATATAACTTTTTTAGGAAGATCTTTTTAAAAGCAAAGTTGATTAGGCCTAGTTGAATTATCTTCAGGGTTAATGGTTTACGTGTCCGTGGGGGTGTTGACAGTGATTGATTAAGAGATAATATTACTGGTATATCAAATTAAAAGCATTATCATAATTTATCATACACCGTATGGTATCCATAACAGAAGCTCTTACCTGTGACTTACATATTTAATCTCTTCCATTACGCATTTATTGATTTCCATAGTTCCCCTAATCATCAACGCCAGCACGCAAATTGTTCTCCCTTAAAGGGGGATGGCCCGATTTCATTATATAAAGTTTTGATTTTGATTCAATGACCTTGATTGACCGATACCGCAACGATAGCTTATTAACACTTATATGGTCTTGTGCACTCCCATTGTTGTATAGGAAGCAGCTCATGTGGCCCCTCTGAAAAACACTTTGCCTTTTAGTAGAGGCCATTTGCGATTCAACCTTGAAAAAATTCTAATAAAAGGACTTTTTGTATATTTTCGTAGGGCTATATGTGAATTATTATGAAAAAAATTGTCCGGCCTTCTGGCAGCTGCGTTGGTCAGATATTCAAGGTCAAAGGTCAATGACCTTTATCGGCATATCATGGATCATAACTCCTCAACCATTTGGTCTAAAAGCACAAATGAGTTGTCTATACCAAGGTTTTTGGGGTCAACAAACACAATTAGCATATAGGAAAAACGATCAAATGCACCCTTCCTTGATTTTCAAAATAGTATGCGCTACCTGCATGAAATTGTACTTTAAACTTCGTCCTCCTCGACTATTTTAAAGGTGTTGGTTAAGACCTCCTTGGATTTCTTAGTTACAAAGCCTTTGCCCCTTTTGATTTTGGTACAGTTGGATTGGTATAAGTCTCCTCTTTCCATTGATATCAAAAGCGTTGCAATAGTCCTCCAATTGACGTCATAGTAATGTTTTTAAAGGTCCCAGGAAATGCAAATAGAATTGATGTGGTTTGTGTCAAGTCTACAAGGAGGGGCTAGAAAGCGTTCAATATTTGGGTTGGTGATGACATCATTGGTGAAACTATTGATTTTTCAGAGAGTAATAGAAAATTCCAGGTGACTGGTGTGAATCTATTCATGACACTGACTGAAAATCAATAGTTTCACTAATGATGTCACTGGTAGTGTATTCTTTTTTCTGGCCCTGTTTATTGAAATGAAGTGCCCCGTAAAGATTTGCAGTAGGTTTATCATCTCATTTCCTGGGACCTTTAATAAAGTAATAATCATGGGAAACTTGATTTCTCCGATTGTTGCTAAAATAAGCCAATTTCTATTTTGAGTTAAAATACAGGAATGTGTTGCTAGGTTTTTGGGGTGATTATGAAAGGAAAATCAAGTTTTGTAACATACACGGGAGGTATTAAGTGCATAAAGCATATATATTTTTGATTGAAATGAAAAAGAAAAATATTATAAGGTAGCAACCATCCCCTTCCTCCAAAACTGAGTCTTGTCTACCACTACCAAAGGTAAGGTGGCGTGACAGATTATTTTGCGCAAAAGAAAGCAAATGATGGTCCCAAGATTAGATGTAGCCATTAGGTTTCAAATTTATGTGTTTTAGCTGGCCGGATGAAAAACATTGTCGGCAGTGGTAAACACCCCACCTTCCTCCCCCAGGAAGACGAAGGTTACCTCAGACCTTCAATGGTGGACTTTGCCACTCATATGAGGCAAGGAGTCCCATTCAGCTTACCTGTGACCTATCAAACACCCTGACAATGGATGCGTTTAAACACCCTGATGACGGATGCGTTTAAGTTGGGGGTGGCTCACCTCCTATCTCTTCGGGGGCAGGCCGCTGACAAGCCTCTGTGGCTCGTCACCACATAAATGCCGCCTTTATGGCATTGCGGCACTGGCTCCCCGTGGTCAGGAGGAAGGTAATTGTTGTCCTCTGCGACAATATGAAGGTGGTGACATAAACAAGGAAGAGGGTGTCATCAGTCCCAGCCTATCCAGGGAGATTCCTCGGCTATTCGGGTGGTGCCGAGATTGGGACATCGGGCTGACCGCCTCCCGTGTTTCGAGAGTGGACAATGGTTTGCGAAAAGTCTCCAAGGAGGGTCCCTAATCCCAGACACAGCCAGAAGTCAGAGGGCCGTCGGTGCCGAGTGACAGCTCTACTATTTGCAGTTTGCCGCACAATCTTCTAGATGGTGGACCGTCCACACGTGTATCTGTTCGCCTCAGTCATAAATCGTCAGATCGTGGCATATTAGGGGACTACTCTTGGAACCCGGATCCCCGGGCAGTCAAACGGGACGCCATGGCAGCGGACCGGACCGGATTGATGGCATACGCCTGACCATAGCTTATCCAGGTTGCCATGATCCCAAAAGTCCCTAAGTTGCTCTGTCTCGAGACTGCCTGGTCCTGCTGGTAGCCCTGGTAGTCTGTTATGGTTTCTCAGGCCGCTAGATCTGCTTGTAAGGGAACAGATCCATCTTCCAAAAGAAGGGGGCCTGGTAAGAGTTCCTCCAATCGGCGCGTTCATCCCAGAGTGCACCACCCATGCTCCGAACCTGTAGACTGGTGCATTTCTGTAGACTGTACACTGAGGTGGGACTTTCTGAACAGGCTGACATGATCACTGCACTGTTCAGGCAAATTCACTAAAGCATCGTAGGATTACCATGCACGGTGTGCCGTTAGAGAGTTCGATCCATGCAATTTCCGAGACCGTAGACCAGGTTGGCAATTTCCTCAAGGAAGTCTTTCAGGAGTGGGTTTAACTTAGTGTCCTGACTGTCCGAGGTTTCTTTTTTACCGAACAGCCACAGGTCTAGACCCGTAAAGGGCTCGGTGATGGCATGACGGTTTCTCTCAGTCCCCTCTTGTCCAATCTGGTGAAGGGTATGTTAACGGATCGTCCCCGGTTCGTAGCCTTGTTACGGAGTGGGATTTGCCATTGG
Source organism: Ophioderma brevispina (assembly GCA_023653785.1). Classification (NCBI taxonomy): domain Eukaryota; kingdom Metazoa; phylum Echinodermata; class Ophiuroidea; order Amphilepidida; family Ophiodermatidae; genus Ophioderma; species Ophioderma brevispina. Next base: position 66,973 of record JAMKCH010077964.1, on the reverse strand, counting down.
TCTTGCAATTCGGAACAGTTTAAACCCACACGAAAGCTTAGTCTTCTGGAATTCCTAGGTGGGTTGGTCGATGTGGCTTGTGGTCTAGTGCGTTTAGGATATGCAACGGGGCCCTTGTCTACGGACGAGGACCGCCACCACGTTGAGAGCAAGGAGTCTCTATTATTCCACATGCAGGCTTTTTGTCCAACAATAGACTCTTTCTTTTACCCCGAAATCCGGTGTTGCAGACCGGTGTGCAGACAGCTCAGATTAGCCTGCAGAAAGGGAATATGAGACAGCGGATTTCCTCAACCATCTGAAATGCACACAAAAAACACCATGATTGTTTGACTGGTTTCTTGGTTAGGGCATATAGTTTCGAGTTCACGCTTCCTCCTGGGCTTCTATAAGGGAATTCATCCAAGACATTTTGGGACAATGCCGGGGGATTGTACTTCACCTTTAAACAAGTTATTTGATGCATGTGTGTTCAAGGAAGGAGTAGTGTCGCCGTCCGATCCCTCTTGGCTGATCGACCTGCATCTTGCCCAGAGGCGCATTGGGCGACTATGGGCGTTGACAGGGGTTGCGTGGCGTTGGCTACCTTCTGCGACCGTCTTCCCGAGACCGATTAGGCCATGCAGTGGTGTTCTGTGCAAAGGGTAAGGTTGTGGAAGGAAGCTAGCACAAGTACAGTGTAGTTTCTCTCTCTATCTTACACTTTGAGTATATACTACCTTCCACTACTTATGGTTGACTCAAGTAATTTGTTATTTCCACTACAGAAGGTCGTTGGAAGTTCTTTTGTTCGGAGTTTTTTTTTTTTTTTGGCGAGAGAGAAACATTTGCGGGAGAAGGGGGTGATATTTTTTGGTGCCCCATGTACGACTAGTTCGGGAGTTGGCTCATTTAGCAGTGGTAATGGGCTGATGGGCTTTAAAGCTGACTCAGGAGCATTTCGAAAGATTATCTTTTTGTGTAATAATGAAAAAAGTCAACTAGAACTAAGCTATAACCGAAAATGCACAATTCCAAAATTTGAGGGAATGAATGGATTTTTCGTTTGATGTAGAAAACGTTTATGTGCAGTATTACGCCCCATAGAAATGTGTATAACAAAAAATTCCGGCTCCGAAATTTTATAACAAGTGTTATGTTTTCTATTGAAGGAATTCGATTTAAGCTTAGCCAATTTCACAACAGTGATTAGTATATGGACAAGGACTTATGTACATGAAAAAACATGATTTTTTTGGAAATTGAGGCCGCCCTCCTCAGGAAATCTCTGATGTCGGCCTCTTTATAAGTACCCCAAATAAATATTATGCAAAAAAGGTCTCATCACTAGTGCCACACTATTAAATCACAACAGGACTCATCAGTTTGCGGATCTGTCCAAGAACAAGATAATGAGTTGACAATAATATTGTAGCTGTTTTCATATCATATTATAAGGTCAAATATTGTGTTGAATATTTGTACAGACTGACGAATGGCTATTTACGTTGAGAAAACCAAACTTGTAAAAATCGAGATATTTATAATTAAAAGTGCTTTCTATGCTGAAAAGCAATGATGGCCTGCATTTGTAAGCCTAAAAAAATGTTTATTGTGTATTGACCCCAAAAACATGGGTAAGACAACCACCTTTTTGCTTCTAGGCCAATTGCCTGAGCAGTTATGACCCATAATGCCTTATAAGGTCATTGACCAATGAAAGCAACTCTAGAAGGCCGGACAAATTTTCCATAATTATTCAGATATAGGCTTATCAGAATATTACAAAAAGTCCGTTATTATAATTGTCAAAGGTTAATAGGACCATGTGTCACCAATTAGCCTCTACTATTACGGTCCTCCCTCAATTGATTATTCTCCACCCTGGAGAAGGGGTTTGAAGGTTTTATTTTATTTTGGTGACGAAAAAACATTTGGTGGAGCAGGGCGAATCACTGCGCCCTGTTATGCTAGTTTCAGGAGTTGGCTTATTTCACCAGTTTGGTAATGAGGCTTCTGATGTGGTCCCAAGAAATTATTTTGCCAAGAATGGGTAATATTATCATCGATATCCCACTGATTTGACAATAGTATTCGGGCTGGGCAAGACTTCCATATGTACCCCCTCTCATTATTTACATGCACATAAAAATGTTATTATTTTAGCTGTTTATTCCGTTTTGATCCAAACACGGCCAAAATTAAAATAAAATTTGGTATCATGTACAATATATACGAGGGGACATATGGAAGCTTTCTTTGGCTTTTTCATTATCGGCTATGGGCAAATGTTTGGGTTTATTTGATACTTGAACAGACTTGACAAATTGGCTAATTTATGTGAGACAACGTGGATGGAATATTTTTGATTAAAAGTGCTGTAGATGCTGAAAGATAATTATGACTTCATTTGTAGACTCTTAGAGCCGTTCTATTGTGTTTATTGAAACCCAAAAACATGGGTATAGACACCATCTTTTGGCTTCTAGGACAATTGGATGAGCAGTTATTACAATCATAGGCCGGCTAAGGTCATTGACCTTGACATTTGGCTATCTGACCAACGCAGCAACTAGGGCGGGGACACATGTTGTGGTAATTATTCATAAATAGGCCTTCCAGAAATACAAGAGTGCTTATTAGAATTTTCAAGGTTGTTATCGGAACATGTGGTCATAGTACGCCTTACTATTGAAATGTTTTACCAATGGTGGGTACATTCGACACTATAACAGGGGAAAATGAAAATCGGTGTACCGATTGCAGAAAAAGGGTGGTTCCAAAAAGCGATTTTTATGTCGTGATAAATTTCTTACCGCCGAAAATTGAAAAACCATTTCCCGAAAAGATCTTCCATAAAATTGTCCAATAATCGGAGAATATAAATGTATTTATATTGGCTGGAAAAAAATAAAAATAAAGGTTACTCAGTTTATTTAAGGGGCAAACAAAGTTTGTGAACAGCACCACCGAAAATGATAGTTTTATACTAATTAGATAAAAACGCAATGGCCGATTTCATTTGGTTTCCATTAAAATATGCGCAAATGATAAGGCGATTATTTACACGTGCGCAAAAATAATTTAGCGTTAAAACGTGGCGCACGAAAACAAAATATTGGGTCCACATGGGCCCCTTATCATGCGTTAACAAGTCACAGTCACATTCATGAGGACTCTCATACGCTAATGTGGGGTATGCCTTGAAATATAAACTTGCTAGAGAAAAATTTGTACTCTCGAAATTGTAAAAGTAGCTGAAAAATCTCTCTTTCAAGGAGTGACTCTAGGTACCAGTCTTTGTTGGAGTTAAATTTCCTCTTTTGTGAGTGAATGCTGTCAATTCTTCATCTTATGAGAGTGACAATCACGATGAAGAGTAACATAAACAAAATTCACTCTTTAAAGAGTAAAATTTACTCCAACAAAGAATGAGTCCCTAGAGTAACTCACTTGAAAGAGTGATTTCCACTCTTTATTAGTTAGAGGTCTAAGCCAAAAGTGAAGAGTTGATTGAACTTCATTGTCAATGCACATGATGTGTATGATGGTGACAATGATTGATTAAAGAGATAAATATACTGCAATCTGAATTTGGTGTAATTCATATTAAAAAACCGTGCATGATTTATCAGGGCCGTATCGCATCGTCTTCACGAAAGACGTCAGGCTGATTAACTTTAATTCTTTCATTTACTCATTATTGATGACAGAGGCTTCTCACGATCTTAATGGCAGGCAGCACTGATCTTTCCCTTGAAGGCTGAGTCAGATATTTCCCGAGGAGGCGCCTCAATTTTCTAACAAATTAGTGAGGTTTATATATATAATGCTTGTTAAATACCATTCTTACCTCTGGTGTTGTCCCCTCGGCATAGAAAACATTAGAGTCTCTCTCATATTTATGGAAGGTGATCACCTTGATACCAGTAATATTGCCAATTTCAGTTAGTCCGTCTTGTATGAAAATCTTCGAAGAACTTCTTCACAGCCAACTTTACAAATTTGTTACAGATTTGTTACCTTCTGTCTTCAAACCAATCTGGTTTCAGGGCCATGCACTCCACTCAAACTCGCCTTCTGGAGTTCACAGACTATTTCCTCAATAATTTCAATTGTGGTTTGTATACGGTGTCGTCTTTTTTTAAGAAGACATTTGATACAGTGCATCACAGAATCCTTCTAACAAACTTCAGGACATTGGCGGTAGGGCGCTAAACTCAAATGGTTTGAATCTTACCTTTCAAATCGTCAACAGGTAACAAAAATCGGTGATTTTGTGTCTTACTCAACTTTGAGCATGATTTGCCGCTTGAAATGTTTGTGCCTAGTCTAAGAGTACAGAGGATCGGAACATACAAAATCCATGAGAGGACTATGAAAGAAATGGTTAAATAGAAAATGGTATAGTCACATGGTCAAATGACCCACGTCCTGTTTTGTATCACGAATTATAGCTTTTAGTGTAGGCTCTAGGGGAAGTTCGTGTACATGACTCTTTTAGAAATTTACCATGCATTTTCTTGTTATATATGACTAGTCCTTCGAAAAAAGTTTGGGTTTAAAATCAGAATTTGGTACACGTAATTAAACGTAGGTACAACTTATTTAAATGGTTTTTTTCATGTAAGTCCCTATTAGGCCATCTAAGAATTATATTTTTTGATTCTGTTGAATGTAATCAGTACTAAAACACATTTTGACATAAATGAATAATGGTTGCAAAATGTAAAAACAACCATCCATTGCTTTAGTTTGAAAAAACCCACAATCTATGCAAATTTGGGAGTGTATATATATATTATATATATATATATTATATATATATATATTATATATATATATTATATATATTATATATATATATATATATATATAATATATATCGCTAATCTCCTGGCTTAGGGGGAAGCGATCTTTTGATATTCACTCATTAGGGAAATATCCCCTTCCCCTTAACGCCTCCCTTTGTATTGCGATTTATTCCGTCAAAAGCTATGAATATTAATTTATGCAAAATGAAGGATTAATCCTCTAGAATAACAAAGGATTTTGGAATTATTAATTTAAAAAAACTATAAGAGCTCATTATAACTAATGAATTATACATGATTACCCCTAACGGGGGGGACTTAAACTACATTAGCGAAATATATATATATTATATATATATATATTACCAAAGTAAAATGTCTACCCTGATAAGAGTGCTGCAATATAGCAATGTAAATCTGTTCTATATTTATATATATATATCTATATATATATATATATAATCAATCTCCAACACGCAAAGACGCCTTTGGTGTCTGGGTGTATGTTGGGTGGTGTGTGGTGTAAATGCACACGCACACAGACCTTCACATTAACCAAAATACTCTAGGACAATATACACAAAGATACACACACCGACACACACGCATCTACACACCCACACCACCCCATACCACCACATACACACCTTTTAATGAAATATTGGCTTAAAATTGGCGTTAAATGTTTTGTGGATGGTGTAATCACCTTAAAGAAGTATCTATATAGATATATAAGAACTCACCCAAACAAATAATTTGAGGAAGAACAACACTACTTGTTTACCAAACTTATCTCCGATGGTCCTTCTTTCCTCTTCTTGGGGCTCTTGGGTTACCACCCCCACTCATGATCAATTTATTTGGTGTGAAAATGGACTGCGATGCGCGAGAAAAAATAATTGTTTCCTCCTTCGATTGTGGAACCTGATTGTTTTTGGGTATCTTCTTCTGGTATCTCTTCTTCCAACGTGAAAATTACGTTTTGTCGTGTTCGCTTTGTGTTAGTTCCGGGTTCTTTTCAAATGATTAGCGGTATCGTATAATTTCCATGGCTGCGTGGAGGTAGATTTATTTTTTTCGAGGGAAATAGTTTGCTGGTTCATAACATTCACTGTATCTCTTTTCTCTCCTCTCGAATTTTTCATGTGAAAACGATTTGTGATGGCAGCCTTTGCAAATAAACCTGTTGTAAAACAAACATATGTGTTAGTAATCTTTTCATTGTTGGGTATGTTTCCCATTGAATTCTGGTCTTTAGGAACTATCTGATTTGTTTTTTCGTTCATATTTTCCTGCGATTGACGTTTATGGCCCGGTTTGACCTCATGAGACAAACAGAGCGAATACTTTTGGATTTAAACACTTGAACTATTCAACATTTATGAACTAACAAGGGACGGCTGGAATGATTGGGAGATATCGTTGAATGTTGATTTTGGCCTGATTTGGCGAAGAAATTACAGAATGTGGTTAGCTGGGTGTTTATAGGCCAATTCCAATGTTAATTTTAGGTTGTTGGCGCGGATTATATACAAGATTGTAGTTTAACTGGGTTTGTTTTTATACCAATTAATGTTGATGGTAGGTTGATGCGAATTAATCCAGATGTGGTTAGCATGGGTGCTTTTAGGCCAATTAAAATGTTTATTTAGGGTTGATTGGCCGGTTAATGTAATAGAATGTGGGTAACTGGGTGTTTTTTTTTTTATACCAATTACTATGTTGATTTTAGGTTGCTTTGGGCGAATATGTAACAGAATGTGGTTAACTGGGTTTTTTATACCACTTACAAGTCTGATTTAGTCTGAGTGGGACGCCAAATTGTCCCAGGGGCAAAACACAACAACAACAAATTTTTTTTTTTGTTGGGTTTAGCTTGGTATTTTAGGCCAATTAAAAATGTTATTTAGGTTGCTTGGGCGGTTTGTCAACAGACTGTGGTTAGCTGGGTGTTTTAGGCCAATTACATGTGTGATTTTAGGTTGATTGGGGTGGATTATGTTACAGAATTGGTTAGCTGGGGTTTTTAGGCCAATTACAATGTTGATTTTAGGTTGATTGGGCGGATTATGTAACAGAATGTGGTTAGCTGGGTGTTGTAGGCCAATTACAATGTTGATTTTAGGTTGATTGGGCGGAATATGTAACAGACTATGGCTAACTGGGTGTTTTATACCAATTACTATGTTGATTTTAGTTTGATTGGGCGGAATATGTAACAGAATGTGGTTAACTGGGTATTTTATACCAATTACAATGTTGATTTTAGGCTGATTGGGCAAATTGTCCAGAATGTGGTTAGCTGGGTGTTTTTAGGCCAATTACAATGTTGATTTTAGGTTGATTGGGCGGATTATGTAACAGAATGTAGTTAGTTGGGTGTTTTATACCAATTACAATGTTAATTTTAGGCTGATTGGGCGAATTATCCAGAATGTGGTTAGCTGGGTGTGTTTTTAGGCCAATTAAAATGTTGATTTTAGGTTGATCGGGCGGATTATGTAACAGAATGTGGTTAGCTGTGTATTTTTAGGCCATTTACAATGTTGATTTTAGGCTGATTGCAATGCAGTCTGTGGATATCATTATTTTGTCTAATTTCAGTTTGGTGAGAACAAGCCCATATCCAATACAAAAGATGAATTGATGTCATTGAAGTGATAGTATGAAAAATATTGCATGCCTAAGAATGCGATAGTAAAAATATATATCAGGAGGTTCAATTTTGGAATTTTCCATCAAATTTATTTATCTCAAACATAAAATATAAAACATATACGATATAATTATGCACGATAAGCAATAAAAATGATCTTACCACAAACCTGGACATTCCTCAACAACAGTTAGGCAGGAAGGTATCCCCTCTAAAAAAATCCCTGACCATTCACTCATAATAATAAGCAGAGAACTGACCGCTTGACATAGCTAAGGATCAACGATCACTTCACTACAATGGGCAAAAACTTGTGCTAACAAAATTACACCTTCCAATAACTCATTAACAATCATCTTCCAAAAACACATTAACCTCAATTTCTGAAATCCAGTTACTGTAGATGAAATGCACAAACTTCGCACCTACTGAAACCTGGTAAAAGTGAGGGTACCGACAAGATTGATCCAGGGATTGCTAAACAAATAATTATGATACATCAATCGACTCTGATGCACATATTAACCAAATCACTTCTCACCGGTACTTTCCCAGATCACCTCAAATCAGACAAAAGTCATTCCTATTTACAAAAACAAAGACGCACATAACATTGCAAATTCAGGCCCATTTCTGTTCTTCATCTTTTTCAAAACTACTTGAAAAAATCATGTACACACGTCTGGCTACGTTCTTCAATAAGCACAACACTCTTGTCGATGAACAATACGGTTTCAGCCCAAAACGCTCAACTTACATGCACTCCTGAACTAACACAAACCTCAACTTGCATTAAAAAAAGAAACAATCCACACCATGGGGGTATTCTGGGATCTCTCCAAGGCTTTCGACACCCTTGACCACACTATTCTTCTTCACAAGCTTTATCATTACGGTGTGTCCGTGGAGGTAGCTTGGAGTGGTCAGGAGGTACCTAACTAACCGCTCAATCAGTGTATAAATTACACTCCAAGCATCATCATCAAACTATCACAGTTGGCGTGCCACAGGCTCAATCCTTGGACCCCTACTCTTCATTATTTACATGAATGCATTACCAACATCCGCTTAAACACAACTAAAACTAATTTATTGCAGATGCCAACAAACATTTCTCTCAAACACTAAAACATTATGCACTTTTCAAAACATGAATCATGAACTCCGCCAAAAAAATCAATGACTGGTTCGGGCGAACAAAACTTCTCTTAATGTTTCAAAACTAACTACATGCTATTATCTACACACAACACAACTCACATTCAAACATTAACAATAGATAACCTGACAATCTCCCAGGTACACTCAACCATATTTCTTGGCATCACATTGATGGACAACTAACATGGAAATGAACACCATCATCTGTCACTACCAAAGCGTCTAAAGCAATAGGTACAATCTACCGAGGTTTAAACACAACGCAGACTAACACCTTAAATCACTTATAAAACACATTAGTTCTCCCATACTTAGTTACTGTAACACATCATCTGGGCTCCAACTACCACACACGACTCACCAAACTTAAACACCACACAGAAATGGGCCATCGCACTATCACAACTCACCCCACAGAACTCACACTTTACCATTATTTCACCCACTGAAAACACTCAAATTAGAGCACTCAACAACTTCAAATGCGCTCTTATGATTGACTATCACAACAATCAGTTACCTCGGAAGTCAGTAATTACTTTATCACCAACAGACAAATCCACGACAACACCAGACAAGCGACAAAACTCATCTCCCCTCCCAAATCTTCCTTAAAAAAAGCACTTTTTTCAGTATCACGGTCTTCGCAAACCTTGGAATGATCTCCCAGAATCTATCAAAACAATTACAAACAAAAAATACATAAAGCTCAAATGCAAAGAAGTAGAAACATTTCATAAACCAGTACAATTCTTAATTTAGTTACTCCCCAAGACCCTTATTCTCCTCTCTCTTTATTCTTCATCTTATTTCTACTCCTCACTTTATTATTCAAATCATTTCTATCTCTGCTTCTCAACGCAATCGTGGAATTTACCTTAGCAAGAACATGTTGTTACAGTCTGTCCTTCTTGTCCAATGTTTTTGTTGTTGTTCTGTAGTGTTTTTGTTATGTTATACTTACCTTCGTGAATATATTGTAATATTGAGTTTTATCTTACTTGTATGTATTAACGGGCCAGCAATAATTATAAGCCCTTTCGGGTTGTCCTTACTGGGTTCCTAGCATATCATATCACCTATCAATTGTACAGTTTACAATTGGTACTTTATGTATTATTACTTACTATACTGTATTATTCATTTATGGTCCTTGTTACATAATGTTATGCTGAATGAACGAATAAACTTGAATATAACTGAAAAAAACTGAATATGGCGGAATTAGATGAGACACTGCTAACACCATAGCGGTGGAGTTGCATTGCCCTTGGAGTTCAAAGTTTACAAAAGACCTCGATTGTATATACAAACATTTTAAATGTTTTTTGGTTTTTTTTAATATGAAATTACAAAAATACAAAAAACATGTGGTTCTGTAAAATGTAATATTAATACTAATTTGAATGTGTTATAAGCTAGTACAACAATTGGCTAAACGGGCACTGATGCAAAGTTTCAAACGGCAATAAAACACGTGGTAATATTTTATAAGCAACACTAAAACAGACAAATGACAATGTTTTACTACTAAACCAACAAATGCAGACAGGACGAACAAGACAAACGAGAACAGACCGACTGTATATTCCTATTTTCAAGAAAAAAAGTCAAATAGTTGAATTCAAGAATTGAAGTTATGTGTAGAGAGGTCATGTTATAGAAAGCTGATGAGTTTATTTTTTAAGTTAGTGGTTTAAATTAAGCGCAAAGGACGGAGACATTTTAAGGACCGGTAGGTTTTTCCAAAGTAGAGGCCGTGAGAACTAGGGGTTTTCCGGGCAAAAACATGTTTGTTTTCTTGATGAAAAGCTGCCATATCTTGTATTATAGTGGATGAGAAGTGCGTGTCCAATGTTAAAAAAGTCGTCAGGAAATGAGTCATTAGGGAGGAGATCAGATGAAATATCGGAAAACATAAAAGATGCAAGCTGTAGCTTGTAGATGTCATAATCTTCAGGTTTTGAGGAGTGATGAAAAAAGGGGTCAAGGATGAGCCAGCAAATAGAGGTTATTGCTGTTCTTAATAATTGTTTTTTTGAAGTAAAAAGATCGAGTTCAAGTTCATTCAAGTCAAGTTTTATTTAGGCAAATATACAAAAAAAAACTACATAATGAAACATATATACATTGCTAGACTACCGATAGACAACCCTGGAGGGCTTAGTTCCGTCGGTACCCTTTTAACTAAATTATAATAATATGTACAAGAAAAGTTTGATCATCATATGTAAAAGTACTATCTATATGCATCGATAAGGGCGAAAATTTCACTACATCCCCGCACCCGCCAAGCATTACGAACTATAATTTATCATAAAAGTCACGCAATATGGTGCGGCGCCAGGGTATAATGCAACCATTCCCGGAATAAGAACAAGTCAACTATAATTTATAGAACATAAATTTGATGGCGATGCACATAACAAAATAATTACAAGTGATATTGAGATATAAGTAGTACTGATTTACCCCCCCCCCCCAAAAAAAACATAAAAGACCACATCAACCGATAAATGAAAGAAACGAAAGAGGGTGATAAGAAGGCTGATACTAATAGATTTTGCTCAACGATGGAACTGCACTGGAATATGAGAGTAAAAGACAAGAAAAAGAAAAGGATGATAGGGTGAAGAAGAAGAGGACGAAGTTGAGGTTTGAAAAGTGAGGATTTAAGCAGAAGGAACAATTATATCTTATAAAGGGTCAATGAGGTATTGTTTTGATATGTGATTTAAAAGTCAAGATTGGCATTGTTGGAATCGCCATATCATTGCCCCATACGAAAAATAATGTATAACAAGAGAATTGACAATGTGTTCACTGAATCATGTGGGGGAATGTCCGAACCTTAACGGATTAATACCATTGTATTGTGACACTATTTTAGAAACATGCTGTTGTTGAGAAAGTCCATGATAAATGTTGATCAAAAAGTGGCCTCGAAATTTAGTAGTACAACTTGCTGAATTAGTGTAGTATCCTATTTAGCTTAGGCATTGTCTTGTTTATTACTGTTGCTTATTTTTAAATATGATGTAATTAGTTTTTTTATGTTGAAAGATAACTTATTTAGTTTAACCCAATTGAAATGCGAATTTAATTCATTGTTTATAATTGTTCCCAAAATTTTAGGGTCATGGTGTGAAAATCCAATGTTTGTTGTCGTCCAGCAAATAAATAAAGTGGGGTATTTTGGAGCACGATGGGGAGGTCAATTTAATATATAACAAGAAAATAGGGGTCCAGAATAGACCCCTGCGGAACTCCACATGTGACATTTGCTGTTTCAGATAAGATTTTGTTAAATGAAATCCTTTGTTTTTCCTGCCATCGAGGTAATTTTTATCCAACTGTGGCAAGGCCTCTGATACCATAATATTAGTTTATGAAGTAAAATATCATGATTTATGGTATCAAGGCTTGACTAAGATCAAGAAAAATGCCTATGGTATGAAGTTTCTGGTCAGATTTTTGCTATGTTGCAGTAAAGCTCGTTGATTGCATGTTTGTCGATCGCTTAGGCTCATGCCAAATTGATGGATGTGAGTATATTGTGACGGGTTATGAAGTCAAAAATACGATTGTACACAACCTTTTCACGGAGTTTGAAGATAGCTGGAAGGATTGAAATCGGTCTGTATTTGTGAAAATCGTGCGTATCCCAGTTTTGAAGACAGGTATAACATAAAGCCTCTTTCCAATTGTGATGGGACAATGCCGGATGAGAAAGAGTTTATTAAAAATGTGGGCAAGGACATCATTGATCGTAGGAATAACTTGCTTTAAAAGATTGTTACTTATGCCATCAGCAGCACCACTGTCACTGTTTTTCAAATGATGATATTTTGTCAATCAGCAGCAGAAGTAGATAATAAACATGCGTTTTGGATTATTAAGATATAAAGGTGGTTATATCACTGGGCGGGTCTGAGATTTTATCAACAAGAGTTTTACCAATGTTAGCAAAAAAAGTGTTGAAGTTCTCTGCAATACCTTAGCATCGGTACCTTTTCCCCGTTGTTTATAGAAAAAGTCGGGTAACTTAGTTTCTTATTCGACCAAGTAGATTTGTTAAGCACTGCCCCTTTGTTAGTGTTGTTTTTATTATTTTCAATTTTATTAGTTATGTATGATTGTTTACTGAGTCGAAGTAAAAGATTAAGTTGATTGCGGTAATTATTATATTTTTCTGTTTTTTTTTTTTTTTTTTTTTTTTTTTTTTTTTTTTTTTTAACAAGTTTTAATTTGTTTTTAGTGATTGTATTAGGCCTTTGTTATCCAAGGTTTTTTAGGTGAGTTTCTGTCTATACTAATGTTTGGTTTGAACAGGACCACTGAATTTGAAGAAGTTCTGTAAATTTATTGTTAAATTCATTGTAGGCTAAGTCAGGATCGGGATTGTCTTTTACATATTCCCAGTCAATAAGGAGACGCATTTTTCAGACCTTTGATGTTTTTTGGCTTTAGTTGACGTGGACACCCTTGTTAACGGTGTATGGTTTTTATATTATGCGGCCTATGTTTTTGTTGAGTTAAGAAATATGGGGTATGATCGGAGAGGTCTGTGGATAATAACCCTGAACAGATTGGTGTTAATCATTGTTTTAAAATGTTGGCAATAAGAGTTGCAGTCTTTGACCATATTTGTTGGGCCTAATCCTGGTTGGACGATCAATGCAGGGTATAAAATCAGGCGAATAAAACAAAGTTGATAAAATTCTAAAAAACAAAAAAACACGCGTTTTTAACCTAATTTTAAAAAAAAAAAAAAAAACATTTCTTTTTTCATTGGATATTGTGTCAGAAATTCTATCAACTTGCAACTGGGAGTCATTGAAATGTTACAATATTCAGGTTTATACATTATACCAACAATAATGTTGGTAGAATTATTTGTAATTTCGACAAAGAGAAGAATCACAATCATAACAGTTTTGCGAAATGGTCGGGCCGGTTGCTTATAATTTATTCTATGTTAAGGTAATGAATAAAGAAGACCCCCTCCTCTCCGAGCCTGTCTAACGGTTCGTCAATTGTAAAATCCCCATATCAATTAATGACGCATCAATATCGGATGTGAACCAGGGTTTCAGAAAAACCATATGTCAAAATGTTGATGAAATAAAGATAAGAATTGTTTCAATATCATTGGAATGTTATTAAGACGTCTAATGTTTTGATTGGTATCAAAATAGGTTGGAATTACTGATATTAGGGTCATGGGTGGGATTTTGTCGCCTGGTATAGTACCTGCACGGGATATTATTGAATTGGTCACATCATTTTCTCAAAGGGTCTTTCGACAAGGATTTATTGAAGCTGTCAAAGACCAAATGGTTTAAACGTTAACTTATGTAAAGAGTCGGTCATAACACGAACACATACGAACACATACAACAATATAAGAAATAATTACACCAAATCAAGGAAATTTACCGTCCGAAAAATAAATCTAACTAAATACAATTGAAAGAAAAAAAGTAATACAAAAAAAAAAACCAACCCTGGGGTGTTTGAGAATAAAATAAACGAGGTAGCGATACAATATTGTCAAAGCTATATGTGCCAAAGAATTAACTTGACAAACAATTATAACATGACAGGGTATGCCAAAATTTACGTGTGTCCACAAAAAAGCATCCTTGGTTAACAGGCTCCATAGTTTGAACAAAAAGCACGTGACTACTTTATTCTTTGTTGTAAGGTAAGATGGGCCCTTTAGCTAATACCCCTGAAATTAGAAGGTTGAGTCAATCGTTTTTAAGATTTATGACCCAACAATCAAGTAACCCGCATAACCCATTTTACAAAATGAGGAGCTGGTTAACCCACAAGACTTGCAATGAAGAACGAATGGCAAATACAATATTGATGTCAATCAACATTTACTTGCCCAAATGACTTGCAGAACAACTTTTACTGGGTCAAAATAACTGCATTTACCATAATTATATTTTAACTGATACATACTAAAACAGTAATTAAAACATTAATTTATTGGTGATAAAAATAGGTTTTCAAGAAGATATAAAACTATGACTAAGTCATAGACAAACTCTACATTACATAAAACGATAAATGCGTTGGGTTGAAACTTGCTTATTATTAAAAATAATGTTACATTCTCAACTTTATGAAAGGAAAACCTATGTTTTCAACACAAAACTCAATAACAATATCAGTATATTCAATCTGTCATTAAATTGTGGGTTAAGATAACTCTTTGTGTGCCGTAACAAAATGATGATGAATGAATAGCTCTAATGCAATGCAGTCTTATTTGGACAAGAGTTTGTTGATCATACATTCCTTCAATCTTATTTGGACAGTACGAAGAGTTTGTTGATCATACATTCCTAACTCGATCTTTTCAGTGTGTTAAAATGCATGTTTTTAGCTGTTATTACCAATGGAAACATCTATATGTTAATATTTGTTGCAGCACTCATCTTTTAAAAAGGGGGAATTGGTGGTTGGACTTAGAGATTCATATTGGTGGTTCTGGGCGCAAAACGTACAGTGCCGTATTTGTAGTTAATAGCGCCTCAATTTTGGTTCAATGGGTTCTGCAGGTTACTTGATTTCTGGGGTCATATCTTAAAAACGATTGACTCTACCTTTATGAACTTTTCAGGTGTATTAGCTAACAGTGTCATCTTACCTTACAACAAAGAATAAGTAGTCACATGCTTTTGTTCAAAACTTATGGCTCCTGCCACCAAGTGTTGCGGGTTTTTTTGGGACACACGGTACAAATGAAGTGACCACAGACTTAAAGTAGCATAATAGAATAATTATGGTAATGATGATTTGGCAAAATTATACAAAAGGGGTTGACACAAGGGACTTAGAATTTATATAGAACAATAATAACGTGTGTAATTTATATAGGTCAATAATAAAGTATGGTTCAAAGAATTCAATCTCTTCATGCAGCACATTCAGCAAGACAAGGCATAAGACACGGGCTAAAAATCCATATAAAGTACTGTGCTGCATACAGGGAGAGAGGTCTTGTTTCCACAGATCCCACGCTTCAGAGATCAGTGCATTTATGTGTAACTTTAAAACAAGCAAAATATAGAGTAAACAATGTGAAAATATTACTACAACCAAAAATGCATTGAAATAAGTGGAGATTAACGAAAACTCAAAATGAAAAGTGAATAGGGCAAAATATTAGGCTGCTTAACACACGAGTAATCATGAAAATTGTAATCAAATAATTATAACAAGGCGGAATGACCAAAATTATACAAATACAGTTACCAAAGACTAGAAATTATATAGGTCAATGATAATGGGTGATGAAAAAAAATCAATCTCTGCATGCAGCAAAGGCACGACAAATAAGCGGAAAGATCAGAACCATGGTGTAAATTAGGAAAGCACGAGCTTACAAATCCTATGTGTACCGTGTTGCTGCATACAGGGAAAGAAAACTTGGTTCCACAGATCCCACGCTTCGGAGATCTGTGCATTTATTTGTAACTTTAAAACAAGCAAGTAAACAAATGTGAAAATATTACGGCAACCAAAATGCATTGAAATAAGTGGAGATTAACAAACACTCTAAAATTAAAAGTGAATGGGCAATTAATTAGGCTGCTTAACACACGAGTAAGCATGAAAATTGAAATCAAATAATTATAGCAAGGCGGATATGACATAATTATACAAATACAGTTACCAAAGACTAGAAATTATATAGGTCAATGATAATGGGTGATGTAAAAGAATTCAATCTCTGCATGCAGCAAAGGCAAGACAAATAAGCAGAAAGATCATAACCATGGTGTAAATTAGGAAAGCACGAGCTTACAAATCCTATGTGTACCGTGTTGCTGCATACAGGGAAAGAAAACTTGGTTCCACAGATCCCACGCTTCGGAGATCTGTGCATTTATTTGTAACTTTTAAACAAGAAAAATAGAGTAAACAAATGTGAAAATATCTCGGCAACCAAAATGCATTGAAATAAGTGGAGATTAACAAAAACTCTAAAATTAAAAGTGAATGGGCAATTAATTAGGCTGCTTAACACACGAGTAGTCATGCAAATTGAAAATCAAATAGTTATAGCAAGGCGGATATGACATAATTATACAAATACAGTTACCAAAGACTAAAAATTATATAGGTCAATGATAATGGGTGATGAAAAGAATTCAATCTCTACATGCAGCAAAGGCAAGACAAGCAGAAAGATCATAACCATGGTGTAAATTAGGAAAGCACGAGCTTACAAATCCTATATGTACCGTGCTGCTGCATACAGGGAGAGAAAACTTGGTTCCACAGATCCCACGCTTCGGAGATTTGTGCATTTATTTGTAACTTTAAAACAAGCAAAATAGAGTAAGCAAATGTGAAAATATTACGGCAACCAAAAATGCATTGAAATAAGTGGAGATTAACAAAAACTCTAAAATTAAAAGTGAATCTGGCAATAAATTAGGCTGCGTAACACACGAGTAATCATGAAAATTGAAATCAAATAATGGCTGAAGACATAAATCACTGGGATTTTGGAATTTAATTAAAACAGTCTTAGTAGGTGGGACATGTCCTTCTATGTTGTTGTTTTGTAGTCTCCATCGGGGGGCTAGGGAAAAACCAAGTGTAAATTCATAATAAATTATTATAATCATATAACCATCTGTTCCCACAAATAAAACTGGCACATTTTCTTGAAAAAGAATAAAATGTCACTTCAATTTCATTTCCCCAATATCAGTGACTAATGGATACACATAGACTTCAGCAAACAATGGAGTTAAAGATATTCAATCACCGGCCCGGAATGCGGTGTAGAAAAACACTTCAGATTCCCTTTCATCTGGGAGCGCAGGACCATTGTTATATTGTCGTGCAGCTGAATAGATTTCAGCTGTTACCGCTCTCCAATTTAGACTGAGTACTTTTTCAGGACAAAATACTTAATCTCATTCACAAATAAATAAATATTGAGCTTCTATAGTGCGTGTTCAATTAACTTTGGCCATGTTTTTCATCATTTATTCGAAAAGGAAGAAACATGAACAAACATCATGAGAGAATGTTGCTGGGCAAGCTTTGACCTAACAACTTTGTGAAGAACCAAAATCCGTAACTTATTGCTTAACTTCATTTCTATTCAATTTACCGCGTTTTCAGAAGAAAATTTAGTGTCAACGACCTATATTATAATGTACACTGGTTAGTTATTGTGAGAGAGGATGGGTATTTGTCACTCAACCCGAATCGTGGAGGTGGTAACACCTGGTTATAACAATGGCCCCACATACCGGGCCCATTGTAATATCTTTAGCTCATGGTTTGCTGAAGTCTATACATATCCATTGGTCTCTGATATTGGGAAAAAGAAATTGAGGTGACATTTTATTTATTTTTAAGAAAATGTGCCAGTTTTATGTGCGGGAACAGACAGTTATGTGATTGTAATAATTTATTATGAATTTACGCTTGGTTTTCCCTTAGCCCCTCGATGGGGACTACAGAATTTGTTATACAGTTGGTTATTTGGTCCACGTCCCATAGTCTATCTGAAATATGGATTGCAGCAGAGGAACTATAACTTGTCTAGGTCATTTACATTGTTCACAGCTATTTTTTGCTTACTTTCTATACGAGACACATGATCTTTCCATCTTTTGACCACGCAGATTGGATTTTTGGGTGGCGTTGAGCAAGTTTCAAGAGTTCCATCCGCTTAGCCAACTTCCTTTTGTTTACAAACGGCGTTCTCTTGGCATATGAGATGAATTTCACTATGATCGGTCGCGGCCGTTTTTGAGCTTCCTGTTAAAAATGTCCGTAATTAAGAAAACAGATTTTCCGTAAATGTACGAAATCTGTTTAGAGAACAATAACAATAAAACAAGAAAACTAAAAACTGTTATTTACGGAAATATTCAAAAATTTCTGGCAGGAATATTTCCGGACTTTTATTTTTGGTTCCGTAATTTTAACTTACGGAAAAATTATGTTAAAATACACATTTTTTCCGGTAATAATGAGACAAATTTCTGTAAAATTACTGTCAAAGCTCCGTTAATTGACAGATATTTCTGTAAATTTACCCTAAAAATGTCTGGACATACTGCTGCCAGAAATTTCCGTAAATTTACGGAATTTTTTTAACAGTGTGAGTTGCTTTCTTTCTGCCAAGTCTATGTGTCCTATCAAGTTCATCAACCTTGATGGGAATGTTTATCCTCTTAGTAAAAGTGTCAACAGCCAGATCATCAGTGTTTTCACCAGGTTTCTCTTCGATACCAATCAATAAACAGTTACGGCGACTGTATTGTTCCAGGTCATCGTACATTTGCTCAAGTACCCGACGGGCATCGATTTCTTTTCTTGTTAGAGTCCCGAAGCTGCTGTACCTTGGTATTTAGGCATCGATTTCTACGCTGGTTCCCTCATAGCATTTCTGAGTAACTGAATCTTGAAGTCTTTCAGTAATGGCATCCACAAACTCTGGACATTTGCAGACGGCTCAACAATTCGTCCATCAATGTAGGAGTAGGAGATGATATCAGGTGGGAACTGCTAGAAGGAAATAAACATCACACAGAAATGGGACCATTCGCACTATCAACAAACTCACCCCCTAGAACTCACACTTTGCCATTATTTCACTCACTTGATGGAAAACACTTAAATTAGAGCACCTCAACCACTTCAAACAGCGCTCTTCAGTTTTGACTATCACAACAATCATGTACCTCCGAACTTCAGCAAGTACTTACCACACAAACGACAAATACCACAGCTATAAACACCCGACAAGCTGACAAACTTCATCGTTCCCTCCCCAAATCTACCTCTTGAAAAGCACTTTATTCAGTTATCACGGCGCAAAAACCTTTGGAATGATCCCCCAGAATCCATCACAACACAATACAAACAAAAATACTTTCAAAGCCTCAACTGAAAAAAACATTTCATCAACAGTACATATTCTTTATTAACTTACTCCCGTTGTCCTATTTTCTCTCCTCACTTCATTCTTAATTCATTTCTTTCTCTTCTCCTACTCTTTCTTCAACCGCTACTTTTCAACCTCTGCTTCCTCATTATGCAATAGTATTACATACCTCAGCAAGATATGGTGAAAGTCGTCTTTCTTGTCCAATCCTGATCCTGTATTCCCGTAAGGCTTTTTTAGTTTAGATATATTGGTTGTTTTCTTGTTAGTATATCTACCTATGTAATATTTTACATCATACTTGCTCTGTGTCATTATTTGTTAATTTTGTAACTATGTTAATTGAATATAATGTTTACTTTATGGATCACAGGGCCAGTTATAACTATAAGCCATATCGGGTTGTCCACTACTGGTCCTAGCATGATGCATATTCCGCACCTATTCGTCTTAGTACAGTTTATTACTGATTCTCGTTGTATTTGTATTATTGATAATATAAGTATTATACATTTCTGTAACGTACGATTATGATATGTTGATAATTGAATACTGAAAAATCAAGATGTGCAACAGAGTCACCGATGATTGTGTTTTTGAGCTTTTAATTTTTCCTTTTTGGTTGTAAAGTATTTGCTACTCAAGTTTTCTTTTAACTCAGATGATGATTGATGATTCTGACCTCCCGGCGTTTGGTGGCTAAGTTTGGACGATGGTTTCAGTCGTGGTCAAAAGTCGTGGTGATCACTATGGGCGGCCGCTGTTGAATTTTTCATCGCAGATGTTTATTTCTATTGGGTACGCCTACTACGTATGGTTACGAAACCATGTCAGTGTGTATAATTTGCTTGTTTAGTGGTTCCATACTGATGGTGGGGAAGAAATATGACTCAGGGCGACCCGAACTCGTGGGCCGTTAGTTTCCGTTCAGGAAGGGTTACACCGCGCTGTGGTAAGTAAGTAATTAGTCCCTGCCAACGAGTAATGAAGTAGCCGATGTTGTTAAAATAGTGGATTTGTGATTGTGATGTCGTGATGGTTGGATGATTTGTTAGGACGAGGTGTGTACCTGGATATGTCGCGGAAGGCGCTGAGAGGATGCGATTTGGTGTATACATGACCCGTATGACATGACTGTCTGTTTTGCGGCAAAAATTATCGTTTGCATGATAGCAGTGGATATAGGCTTAGGCCTATGTAGTGAATCATTTCTAATAAAAAATTACATTGGTGAATTATGAATTAAGACACCCCCATTGTGCAAAAGAAAATGTAGTAATAGATGTAATAGATGGGATTATTTGTTTTGCAAAACGATATGGGAGAAAAAAATGAAGGGTTTTGTCCCGGTCAGTTTTATTATATGACTTCATGCTGATGGAAAACCACCAAAATTGTGGGGTCATGTTCGCGGAGCATATTGATGTGCAGTGATCGGCGTATTTTGTTTTCTTGCACGAAGGAAACTAGTGTGTTATAGTAGATAGATTAAGTTATTGTGAGTTCTTTTGAGAACCCAAAATACTTCGCTATGTAACTAGTATAGAAAGTAGATGGAGGTGAGGTGATTTGAGGAAGTGATGAAAGTTGAAATGAATTATTGCGTATAAAATGTGGGGGAAAAAAGGACTATTTTAGTAGAATGGATTTGGGCGTGTAATTTCCTAAAGAATATGACAATGATAATTGAGATCAATGCGCACGTACAAAGGATCTGGTTAACATTAGATATTCAGTTAATGTAGTTATAATAATCAACCCATTCGTGTCACCGGAAACGAAGAAAGAAAAAAAGGAAGTTTAAAGGACTGAGTCAAGTAGTGGGGAAGGGAAAAAAGGCTGTGGCCCACCCAATTTACTGGTCAGGATGAACTAAAATAATCTAGCCTTTCAAGTTTACCTGGAGAGTGCAAAGCCTTTTGTGTTTACTCCATATCCAAACACAGGCGCTCAAAAGTCAGTATACAATGCATTGAGCAAATGCAATTAGTGAAGCTTATCAAACATGTTTTGAACATTTAATGCAGCTATAATTGAATTTACGTTGTCTCTTACAATGAATTTCAGTAACCACAAAATTAATTTTTATCTGCTATCGGACCACATGTTTCAATAAATTAGCGTGGAATGTTAATTTTACTCCAAAATCCCCTATTCAATGCCAATACCTGCAGAAAAGTGACCAGAAGGTGACACCAATGGGGTTGAATTTACTATTGTTTCAAAACTGTAACAAGTAATAACATTTGGCGTTACTAGTAGCTATTTATATATTTCCATAATGCTGTCAAATAATCTAATAAACACGTTTCCCATTTTATATGGCATAGCTTATTGTAACTTGAAAAAAGAGTATACAATTAATTATGGTTGACAAATAACTACATTCAATGGAGTCTCAGCAGCACACCATCTATGACAAATATTGAAAAAATCAAGAAAATGTAAGGGAAAACTAAAAAAGAAAAAGTTTGCACAGCAGTGCGCAGCTACTTTACCTGTCAAATTATCAACCCAAAACACGCTTCCTACCTTATCCATTGTCATCAAGTTTAATTGTATACTCCTTTATAGTCACAAATTGTAGCCAGGACTTAACCAAACTCAATCAGAAAATATTAAAGTGCATTTCGTCTCTAGCCACTTCTTTGTGTTTTTTGTTTCACTAGAATCCCTGGAAAACTTATTTACGAAATTGCAGTGATTCTGACAGTGCGTTTTAAACTTATGCCAAATGTGTTGCATTAACGAGCCCTATTGGGAACGTCTTGTTAGTTCCCTCCGCCCATTAAAAAAACACCCAAAATCAAGTACCAATATCTCTTTTTTTAAATCGCATTTAAACAGTTAAAATTAGGCACACATTTACTATACTTAATTCCAACAATTCAATGACATAAAATTCTTCAACTTTTGTGCACGTTTAGAAGGAATTGACTGTGCATTACGAAATGCCCCTCTTTAATAATGGCATCACCAGACAACTGCTATAATACAAAGATGCAAACACACCCTTTGTAAATGTTTAACCACAGTTCATTATTATACTTTTAAAACATTGCTGCCACATGTAGAAGATTCTTTACAGCTGAAGTGTTATTTGATAGTACAAATATGTTACAGTAATTGTTCATGTCTGGTAAGTGTTAGATAATTATATTAGCCTATGTATTTCAACTTTGACATTCCAAATATAAGACACCCCACCAGCTATCTACATATTAATCCTCAATGATATTCTTAGTCAATTACTCATCCTGCCTGCAAATTGGTAAATAACAAACACACCTTGCTTATAAAACATTCAGGCTCTTCCAAAATCCGTTATACCAACAACTTAATTGCCTCCATTTTTGATCTCATAATGTTATAGCTCCTTTCAATTTAAAATTTTTAACTAAAATCACCGATTTCAGCCAAAAAAAATGTAATTTTCCTTCTGGCTGACACAAAACTAAGACAAAAAAAGTGGTAAAAACCAACTTTCCCTTATGCCACCACTAATAACGCACAATGGCATGAAAAACAATCAAACACTTGGCTAAAAACGTACACCTCGGTCAAAAGTGGCCATCTTCACCACAATTATTGCCAACATTTCCTATATGTAAATACCATATTATATAAAACTCAACTAAATATTAAGTCATTTTATTTTAGTACACTCTAAATAAAATATTTATGCCACAGTAGTAGTATGGTTCAAACTTGTAATTCTTCATGTACCTCGTCTTCAACCCATCAACGCCACTAACGCGGATGATTCTTTTTAAAAAGACTTATTCTTGTTATCCTATCTTCATTTTTCGGATTAGAAGGGTTACATGTGACATTATTTCCCACCATTAAAACAGGCAGAAATATTAGATTTTCGCAGGTTCAGGGGCAGCAACGGGAGCGTTGACAGTTTTGATGTTTAAAAACAGGAAAATTTTGGTATAATTGCAGAGAACATTAAAAGGACGCGATGTGAGCTCCGCGACAGCGTTTCTATTTTCTATTTTCACTTCACCAAGGCAAAGACACGGTGGACATGCGGACAGGCAAATTAAGCCAAAGTGGCATTTTAAACTCCGGTAATATTTTAGGTCCTGACCCTTCCACCCCGTCACTATTTCAGGAAAATTTGCCCTTTTGGTAATTTCGAAAAAAAAAATCTAAGATATGTTGGATTTTAAAAAAATTAGAAAAAAACAGGTTTTAATGTAACTAAATAATTTATGGCATATTTTGTATTGGCTATTGCTGGAATAGTTCTAAAACATAATTATTAAACCATAATCTTGATTTGTCAAAGGTCAGGAGTCCTTAAAAAAGTCGCAAACCTTCCCACAATGCATCAAAATCTGTAATGCCGATTTCGCTTATTTGAATGTGATGATGTATGTGGGTCATTCCATGAAGTTGGGTACACAAAGGTGTGATATGGGGGTTCAATTTGAAATATATTTGATTGAATTTTATTATATTATTTTCAAGTACTCTGATATGTGGAATTCCCAAATGGTGAACAATTTTTGTGATTATTGCACTTTAATGCTGGCATCAAAAGTGTGTGATGGATGAAGACGAAGGTTTAACGTGTAACATGGACACCATGCACCAAACTTCATTCTGTAAGTCTGGCACCCAGACAAAGGACAATTTGATATGGTTCACTTGCATGCCGACTTAAATAGGTAGTGTGAATGTTATACATGATGGAGGAAATTTAGAACCAAAGCCTGTAGACACTTTTCAACGAAAATCAAAATGTATTTTATGTCATTTCTTGTGCATTTTCTACACATTGAGTAGTTAGTAATAGTTTATGATTGAACAAAAGTGTTATTCAACATGAATTTCATCTCACATGAAAAAATAGGCTCTATTAATACTATGCCACTTCTTATGTGAAGTTATGCCATAAAATAGGGCGACATTAGTGTTAGATTCCTTCAATTGGCAATATGTTACAATATTTTACGTGTAACTGGACACCAAATCTTTCGTGTCCAGTTACATGTGAAACACACAGATATGCTCAGTAACTTATTTATAACCAATAAAAAGTTGCTTTTGTTCAGACAATGATATTAAATGGTGATTTTACTGACATTGCAATGTCTAAATGTTATTTTTTTGGAAACAAAGTAATTAAAGATGTGTTAATGTATAATGGGGTTTCACGCGTAACAAGTTCAAA
Source organism: Ophioderma brevispina (assembly GCA_023653785.1). NCBI lineage: Eukaryota > Metazoa > Echinodermata > Ophiuroidea > Amphilepidida > Ophiodermatidae > Ophioderma > Ophioderma brevispina. The sequence goes on along the minus strand of JAMKCH010077964.1, from coordinate 42,242 downwards.
TGGATACCAAAGCACAAATTTCACAAAATTGTTGATATTTGGAAATGTTTTGTATACTTCTGTTTGTTAAAATGAAACAACTTGATCATACCTAGTTTTCTTGAATGAAAAAAAATATCACCTATGCCACATAAGAAAATTATCATGCTATTTGCCACTAAAATACAGGTTTCACGTGTAACGGTGTCCATCTGGACACCAAAATTTCATTGAACTATATTTCCTTAATTTAAAGCAAAATCAAAACCTCTTTTCAATGCACATAATTCCACCATGAATGGAATAGATAGAGAGAGTTTGTTGCAGAATGAGGCCATACACATGTTAAAAATTTAACTCCAAAGTTTCACCCTGTAACATTTTTGTGGACACCAAAGTAATTGTGTTACAGAGTGATTGTGTGTAAAATTATCATAGTTCTGGAAATTTGATGTTAGTTGGACTTAAATTCCTTTCTGTTTTAATAATTCTTTAAAAATTAAATTTAAGTACACCAATACTTGACTTGGTGTGGTTTTTACCATCATTTCTTTAGGTTTCACGCGTAACATGATTTTGTGGACACCAAATGTTACAGGGTGATACTCTTTTTTGCCCTCGGCGCATAGTGAGACAAAAACATGAACAGATAAATTATGCCTTAATTATTCATGATCAGGATCCCAACTATCAGTATTATCTGCTAGAAGTCCATTTTAATGTCAGGAAAATGATCAAAATTACTATTTTTGACAACATTAAAAAATGTCACACCATTTTTACCTAAAAACTAGTAAAATATGCAGGTTTTTGATGAAAATAACCATGTAAACTTTATGCAATTCATTTAAGTTTGGTATCATTTTAAAGCTTGCAAAGAGCTCCACAGTTTTAAACAACTGCTAAAGAGAAACAAATACTGGTTAAATCAGCAAGGCTGAATCCATGATGAAAAGCTGCAACAATCGATAGTGTACCCAAGTTCATGGAATCACCCATATATTTTTACTATTGCATGAACAAATGGCAGTCTGTAAGGCATATTTGTTTTATATCATGATTTCATTTACTTTCATTACATGGCATGTCACAGTAAAATTACCACATGGCTCAAATCACTGTAATCATGATTTATAAGAAATATTTCCCAAAAAGAACAAATGACTTCTGGTATGATAAGCAATCGGAAACTATGACATTTTGGTGATGAGATACTAGGTAGGAGTTTGAGTGTACTACTGAAGTTAGTGCAACAACAATTTATAGATGCAAAGGCATTTAAACATCTATGAGCATATTATAAGTGCATGTTAAATAGAAGTTAGAGAAACAAAACAACATTTCTCCAAGCAAGTATGAGTTACAATCCTTAATTTTAATTCCATATGGTAGGCGTTTTCCGTAAGTGGAAGGCCTATAATTAGAACACTGAAAAAGTAGTTCGTGGTTGTGAGATCAAATACGATGGTTTATTATATCATCATATCAAAGCTTTGATCATATCGACAAGAGTATTAAAGGTGCATTTCGTGATTCCAGCACCTGTTTTATTCATGGTTCACTAGATATCGTTGACCTTGAGAAACCCTTATTCACGAAATTTGAGTTGATCCCGATCTTGCGGTTTTTGATTTGGAAGTTGTGAGCGAAAATGTACTCCATTTGAGAACATTTATGGTGAAAGCAATTCAATCAAGATTAAAATTTTATATACTTAAATTGGGCCTTCCCCTTTAAAGAACGAATCATCTTCACCCTTGTTTGTTGACATGTAAAATCATCTGCGAATGTATTTTGCTATATTTGTGTATGCATGTATATCTTTATTTTGCACAGGAAAGAAATCCACATCATTGTGTTTGGGCTGTGTAGCCCATTTTTCTTTCCCGAGTTATACTATTTTGCCTCATGCTTTAATTAGTAACTCAAATAAATATTATTATTATTATTATTATAGAGTCTGTGTTCGTTCATTGCGTTAAGAAGGGTAAATACTTAAATCGGGCCACCCCCTTTAAAGAACGAATCATCTTCACCCTAGTTTGTTGAGAAAATTTAGAAAACATGTTAAACGATTAGAGTTTGTTTTCGTCAATTGCATTAAGGATAAACTGATTATAATTGACTTATTTTTTGGAAACAAAGTAATTAAAGTGTGTTAATGTATATGGGGTTTCACGCGAACAAGTTTAAATGTATCCCAAAAGCAATCAAATTTCACAAAATTGTGTGATATTGGACTGTTTTGTATACTATCTTGTTTGTTTAAAATGAAACAACTTGATCATACCTAGTTTTCTTGAATGAAAAAAAATATCACTATGCCACATAAGAAATTATCATGCTATTTGCCACTAAAATACAGGTTTCACGTGAACGGTGGTCCATCTTGTACACCAAAATTTCATTGTCTATATTTCCTTAATTTAAAAAAGCAAATCAAAACCTCTTTTCCATGCACATATTCCCTCCATGAATGGAATAGATAGATAGATTTTGTTGGCAGAATTAGCCATCCCCATGTAAAAATTTCACTCCAAAGTTTCATATGCACACCTGTAACATTTTTGTGACCAACCAGTAATTGTGTTTTCCAGAGTGATTGTGGTAAATATCATAGTTCTGGAAATTTGATGTTAGTTGGCTTAAATTCGCTTTCTGTTTAAATAATTCTTTCAAAATTAAATTTAAGTACACCAATTGACTGGTGTGGTTTTTAGACCATCATTGTCTTTAGGTTTGCATTCCACGCGTAACATGATTTTGTGGACACCAAATGTTTACAGGGTGATACTCTTTTTTTGCCCTCGCGCATGTGAGACAAAACATGAACCGATAGTCATGCCTTAATATTCATGATCAGGATCCCAACTATCAAGTATTTCTCTGCTAGAAGTCCATTTAATGTCAGGAAAATGATCAAAATTACTATTTTTGACAACATTACAAAATGTCAAACACTATGTAACCAACCCTTTTTATTTACCTAAAAACTAGTAAAAATATGCAGTTTTTGATGAAAAACCATTGTAAACTTTATGGCAATTTCCTTTAAGTTTGGTATCATTTTAAGCTTTCGTGCATAGAGCTCCACAGTTTAATAAACAAACTGAAAGAGAAACAAATACGGGTTAAATCAGCTAGGCTGAATCCATGATGAAAATCTGCAAAACAATCGATAGTGTACCCAAGTTCATGAACACCCTATATTTTACTATTGCATGAAAACAAATGAGCACTGTAAGTTCATATTTGTTTTTATAATCTATTTCATTTACTTCATTCATGGCTATGTCACAGTAAATTACCGCACATTGCTCAAATCACTGTAATCATTATTATAAGAACTATTTCCCAAAAAAGAAAACAATGACTTCTGATTATAATCAATCGGAAACTAGACTTTTGGTGATGAGATACTAGGTAGGAGTTTGAGTGTACTACTGAAGTTAGTGCAACACAATTTATAGATGCAAATGCCATTTAAACATCTATGGATCATCTTATAAGTGCAATGTTTTAATAGAAGGTTAGAGAAACAAAACAACATTTCTCCAGCAATTATTAGTTACAATCCTTAATTTCATTCATATGGTAGGCGTTTTTCCGTAAGTGAAGGCCTATATTAGAAACACTGAAAAAGTGTTCGTGGTTGTGAGATCAAATACGATGGTTTATTATATCATCATATCAAAGCTTTGATCATATCGACAAGATTATTAAAAGGTTCATTTCGTGATTCCGACACCTTTTTTATTCATGGTCACTAGATATCTTGACCTTTGAGACCCTTATTCACGAAATTTGAGTTGATCCCGATCTTGCGGTTTTTGATTTGGAAGTTATGTGCGAGCGAAAAATGTACTCCATTTGAGAACATTTATGGTGAAAGCAATTCAACAGATTAAAATTTTATATACTTAAATATTGTGGGCCTGCCCCTTTAAAGAACGAATCATCTTCACCCTTGTTTGTTGACATGTAAAATCATCTCGATGGATTTTGCTATATTTGTGTATGCATGTAAAACCTCTGTATTTTGCGGCAGGAAGATATCCACATCATTGTGTTTGGGTGTGTAGCCCATTTTTCTTTCCCGAGTTATACTATTTTGCCTCATGCTTTAGATTAGTAAATCAAATAACTATTATTATTATTATATTATATAGTCTGTGTCGTCATTGCGTTAGAAGGGTAAATACTTAAATCGGGTCCCCCACCCCCTTTAAGAACGAATCATCTTCAACCCTAGTTTGTTGAGAAAATTTAGAAAACATGTTAAACGATAGGTTTTGTTTCGTCAATTGCATTAAGGATAGACTGATATAATTGACTTATTGTTTTAGAAATGATTAAAAGATCAAAGGTCATGGTGTTGTGTGAAATTTAAATGTATTGGTTACGTGAAAACCACCTTTAATTGGCGTTTACAAACAAGCATGTTAATGTTACGAGTTTGTTTTAAAGAAACGACACTCTTCGCCCTTAGTTGTTTAGAAAATCTGTTAGTTTGGCTTACATGTAGAAACACCTTTTAATTACGTTATTTTTGGTTGAGTAACTATTTTATTTAGAAAAATTACAAAATTTAGGAATAAATGAACAATGTTAAATAATTACGTTAAAATTTTATAATACTTAAATCGGACCTTCCCCTTAGCAGAACGACACATCTTCACCCTTTGTATTGATTAAACATTTCTTATCTTAATCGGGGGGAATCGGGCCTCTATCACCTTCACCCTTGTGTTTGTTGACATGTAAATGATAAGTCTGTGTTCGTTCATTGGTGTTTAGAATAATGCTTCATCGGGCCACCCCTTTAAGAACGAATTGTCTTCACCCTAGTTGTTGAGAAATATTTAAATGGCTAGAGTTTGTGTTCGGTCATTGCGTTAAGAAGGATAAACGGATAAAATTGACTTAATTGTTTTGATTTGGAAGTATGATAAGAGTTTGTGTTCGTCATTAATTGCGTTAAGAAGTTTTATATACTTAAATTGGAACTTTCCCTTTAAAGAACGACTCATCTTCACCCTAGTTTCTTGAGACAATGTGTTATTTATTTTTTTTAAACATGTTAAATCATAGGGGTTTCTCCTCATGTACCCTGTGACATTTTAAAGGCTTAAAGGATGTTTGGTTTGTGAGTATGAGCGAAAAGTACTACCGTTTGGTCGATGAAGGAAAAAAAAGACCAACTCAAAGGAAGAAACATCACCAAATCTTAAATTTTTATTAAGGCACAGTACTCATCTAAACGGATTTGACATTGGAAATATAACGGCGCGAACTTTTACAGATGGGGTTTTAGGGTGAAGGCAATTCAATCATAGATAGACATGTATAATCTTAAATCGGGCGGGCCATCCTCCATTTAAAGACAAATCATCTTCACCCTGTTTGTTGAAAAGATGTCCGGTTAGAAAACCTGTTATTGTATTAAAGTCTGCATTCGTTTATTGCGTTAGAAGGATAAAATCATTTAAATATCAAAGATCTTGTGTCTTCTCTTAAATTAAAACATAGTTGTTTTTTTTTAGTTTGCTCTTAAATTAAAACATATAATAGGATTTACATTACGAAGGATAACTTTAAAGACTACGCACACTTCACCTTTTTTTTAGAATTGAGAAAAAATACAAAACATGTTATTAATGTTAAGATTTTAGTTTCACCCTTGTTTGTTTAAGAAATTTTTAATGTGTTATTTAGAAAACTGTAATGATTAGTTGTATTAGTATTAGTATTAATTTTTGCAGTTTAATTATTACAAATAGCAAAAGAGGTTGTGTCTTCTGTTATTGTGTTTGCTCTTAAATTTAAAAACATAGGCTTTTATATTAAGAGGGATATCTTTAAACAACGATCCATCTTACCTTCTTTGTTTAGAAATTTTAGACAAAACATGCAAAATCCATCAATCGCGGTTACGACGTTTTCTATACTAATGGCACATGTGGTCCAGTGGATTCGACGACCGCTCGTGATCTGAAGGTCGTGGGCTCGAATCCCACTGCGACCAATGTGTTGTGCACTTCGCGTGCCTCTCTCCCCATGAATTGAAATGGGGTAAGAGCAATGCTAGTTAGAGGGAAATCACAATCTAAGTGCTGCTATAGGCTAGTGGCTCTAGTTTGGCCTGCATCAAACGTAATTAAGCGACATGCAATTCTGACGATTTCCTGATGGGCAAGCGTAATAATGGCCAGGCAAGCTTTGAACCCTCATGTCAAACGCACAATATAAATCCCGCTATTATTATACTTAAATCGGGAACTTCACCCTTTCAAGAACGATCATCTTTACCCTATTTGTTGACATTTCAATGCTAGAGTCTGTGTTCGTTCATGGCGCTAAGGATAAATACTAAAATCGATCGGGCCACCCCTTTCAAGACAACTCATCTCACACAACCCTAAGTTGTTTGTTGCCAAACCCCCTTTAAAGAATTACGACTAATCTTCACCCTAGTTGTTTGTTGACATGTTTAACTAAATAGAGTATGTGTTACAAAGATCAAAGAACATGGTCTTGTGTGGAGTTTTAATGTTGTTTACGTGAAAATCATTTAAAGAACGACTCTTCTTCTTCTCACCTTTCTGTTTGTTGAGAAAATATGTTACGAGTAGTTATTTTAAAACATGTTAAATAAATATTGATGGTTGGAAATGGGATAACTGTCCATGTTTTTTTTATTTGGAAGTTTTGAGCGAAATGTACTCACCATTGAGAATATATTTTTAGAAACATCTTAAATGATAAGAATTTGTTGTCCGACATCAATTGCGTTAAGAAGTTATATATACCTAAATCTGATCTTCCCCTTTACAGAACGACTCAATCTTCCCCCTTGTTTGGTTGACATGTTGAAATGATAGAGTATGTTTTAGAATGATTACAAAGAGAAACCTGCTGTTTAAATTATAGAGTTTATGTTCGGTGATCAATTGTATCAGAATTATAACTTACATCGTACCTATCCCCTTTAAAGAGGACCTCATCTTCTTCACCCTCGTGTTTTGTTGACATGTTATTGATAGAGTCTGTTGTTCGTTTCATTGCGTTAAGAAGGATACTACGTAAATTAGGCCATCCGCCCTTTAAAGACCGTCTCATCTTCAACCTATTTGTTTGTATGATAGAGTACGTGTTAGAAATGATTAAAAAGATTAAAGAGCATGGGGGTGTTGTGTGGAATTTTTAATGTTTGTTTACATAGAAAATCCTTTAAAGAACGAACTAATCTTCACCCTTGTTTGTTAGAAGAATAATGTTACTATTAATTATTTAAACACATGTTACATAATAATGATGGTGGGAATGGATACTCTCAATGTTAACAATAACGTGCATGATGTAACGGTAGATCATCGCGCCGCCGCCGCTTCCACGGCTGCATCGATAATAGGTTGGCTCCTGGATGACGTCTTTTCCTTGAAAATTATACTTAAAGGAGGATGACGCGATTTAAGTCTATTAATTTTTTCATCTTGATAGAATGCCTTCATACCAAAACGCCATCTGTAATGTTTAGCGCCGATAATTCAACCCTTTAATAAGTGAGAGCTAATAACGTGATTTGTAATCCCCAAAGATTACTCTTAAAATGATATTATTCGACCAAATGGGGCATATTTGTTCGCTCAAACATCCAAACGCAAACATCCTTAACCCTAAGGAGCCAGGGTAAAATAGTAGCTTCTTCTGATACCAACTTTTGACCACTAAGTGCATGAGCTTGCATGATGGGAACGGTAGAGCATCGCGCCGCCGCCGCCGCTGGCACGGCTGCATCGATATATGTGACTCCGAGATTAAGGGCTCATTTTCCTTGAAAAGTGTAGATGGAAAAGCGTAAATGCAGATTACAAAGTGCATGGATGGGATAACTACATGATCGCGCAAATGGCCCCTTATGCATGATGAAAAATGGGATAGTGTCAATGTGGTTAACAACAAATAAAGTGCATAATGGGAACGGTAGTGCACCGCGCCGCCTCGCGTCGCCACGGCTGCATCGATAATAGGTGACTCAAGGATGACGTCACTTTCCTTGAAAAGTACATGATTGAAATGCCCATTACATTTAACATGACGGACCATGCCGATTAACCTATGCTGATGGGGAATGGGATCTATCATGGACTGGGAACGGTAAGCATTGCGCCGCCGGCCGCCTCCGCTGCCACGCTGCATCGATAAGTCTGACAAATCCGGGATGACGTCACTCTCGTTGAAAACAATAATAAAATATGACTTATAACGCAAGTATGATTGTTTGCACTTAGCCAATTGAAAAAAAATGCAGATCGGAACCCTAAACTATTTATTTGACCTTATTTGACATTAATGACCTGAATGTGTCCACAAAATGCACCAAAAATCAATATATCTGACATAGTGCATGATGAGAAATTGGATGTTATCAATTTGGAACGGTAGAGCACTGCGCCGCCGCCACCACGCTGCCACGGCTGCATCGATATAGGTGACTCCGGGGTGACGTCACTCTCGTGACCACAATAATATAATAATGAAGCACTCTACAGCGCAGGAAATGATTGGTTTGCACTTGCAAATTGAAAAAAAATGCAGATCGTAACAAATAAAACTATTTTCAGCTGACATTATGACATTTGACCTGAATGTGTCACAAAAAGGCACCAAAAATATGATATATCTGTATCCAAAATGTACCCAAATTTGACGAAACTATCTACTATCTGCGTATGTTAACTTTGTGATACGTTTATTATTAGATTATTATTCGAATCCCATTATTATTATTGATTGGCTAAAGCGCTGTTTGTTTACATTTTTTGGCGCGAGTCCTCCGGAGTCACTATCGGAGCTTGCCCGCTTCCCCCGGCTGCATCGCTGTTTTTCTATGACAGGTTGCGCTCACGGCGCCTCCGCCGCTCGCTTTTTTAAAAAGGGGAAGCTTCGCGACGCCGCCGCATCTCGCTTTTAAAGGTAAGCTTCTCGCGCGGCCAAAATGGTTGGGATGTATTCGAAGTTTAGCCGCGTATTTTAATGTTTTAGGTAACGTATGAAAGTAATGATGCGGCCCCATATCACCTCTGAGGAGAGCGCAAAACCATTGTTACCATATTAGGATCAAAGCGCCACTGATGTATACAGGTAGTATTCGCATTTAACGTGACGTTACTTTACCGTGACCCTCTATTGGTGTGACCACTTGCATATTGTGTTTGACAGTTAGAACACAAGTATTAAGAAAACGCCACGGAAACTAGGAGTGCGCAAAGTTTCAAAGTTTAATTGCTCTGCGGCCCTCACAAAACTCTCACCAGTTAAAAAAGTACAGGTTGTCCCTATTTATCAGCGCCGAATCGGTTTAGTAGTGACCTCCTCAATCGCCAATCATACTGCTCTGATTTACATAAATAAATTGATTGTTTTAAGTAATGGCAAATTATATATACTAGCGGTTGCCCGCCCTTCGCGCGCGGCAACCGCTAGATGATTTGAATGGAGCGGTCACTAACGGGTTGATCACTCTTCACATAACGCAAACCTTCAAGAGAAGTTATTTTCTCAAGCCTTTCCTTTATTGCCTTTTGTATCCTCAAATGTGTGAGGTCAAGAGCCGGTAAGATTTAGGCCCCCCCCCCTATCTCAAAGAGCTATGAAAGCGGCCAGGCGTGAAACAGTTGCTACCAATGTGCGTGCCGCCTCCCAAAGAACCCTCAGTGAGTGCGGCCCTCGGGAAGAAAGAGAGGTTAAATCGCGACATTGTCACATGTGATGGGAAATCATTGAAAAAATCAGTCGTTTTGGGGGGCTACCCTCTATAGGGAACGAATTCCTTCCCGGACCGGGGCTGACTTCCCCGAACGCGCTGTAGCATGCCCCTCAGAACTGCTGGCCTACGCACTGGGCCTGTTGTCCTGCATGCGGGTACCTTCTCTAGGGCGCCGAGGGACCAAGCACCCATCAGATGGATTCAACGCTATCCCTTATTAACCAGGTCCAAGGGTTTGAAGGGGGGGGTCCATTTAATGATGGACGCGTAAGAACACCTGCGTGAACATTCTCTATTCACGAATGCCCCTAGCTTTGAAAACACCAGCCCGATCGGAGGTATATTCAATTTTAAGTGCGTCGGTTGACAATACAAACAAAATAGTTATTCTTATATACCTTTGCTACTGGTGCCATCTGTATTCCGTGGGGGGGGGGGGGAATTGTTTTAAATTTAGGAAAAAATAATCCAAATATTTGCAAGATTGCAACCAATTTTTTGCCAAAATTTGGTGATTTTTTGGCGCCAAATCGATGATTTTTGCAAAACAATTGACCACATTGTCAGCCTTTCTTGCGCATATAGTACAAACATTAGTGTCCCGGTCCAGTTCTTGCATTCCATGATAAATAGGTTTGTGATGAAGTTAACGTCCGACCAACATGAATAAATTAATGCAGGGCTCTCAATTATTTAGATGAAGGGCCAGAGAATGCTTAACATTGGAAAAGTTCCTACTTGAGGGCCAAATACCCTGAATTTCTTATCGTTTCCTTTTATATTTGTGAGCAAGTTGAGGGCGCCAAAATCACATGGTTGCTGGCGAGGATTTCGGCACCGGGGCCGACCCATTGAGAAATCTGAAATTAATGATTGAAACGTACTAAAGGTCTCCAATTATTGAATCAAAATATATGATTACACGATTATGATGAAAATTTAAACCAACAATTTCCACAATTCTGCCGTACAAAGGCACAAAATTTGAAGACAAATGGCAAAATTGTCACGTTAAATCTCTGCATGGTATGGCTATTGCAAAGGCATGGTCCTGTTTCGGCAAAAGTCACTATAGATATGGCCCTTACAGAATTTCGGAGGCACGCTTACTTACGCGTCCGTCCTATAAAAACACAAACTTGACACCCACCACAGGCATATCCAATATTTCAAGTTGTCAATACTCTTTAATTGTATAATTTAAAATAATGTTATTATTCATATATATATACAGTATTGCTTATTCCAATTACAGCAAAATCCGCTAGTTTTCAATATCTCTACAGTATTTTGCTGTAAATTGCGTATATTTACAGTTGTGTGTGAGAGAACCACATCCCCCTATCACTAATGTGCAATTTTATACACCATGTTTACACCCACGCACTTTAAGTTGAATGTCACCTTGTAAAACATAGGAGTAACAATTTTGCATCATGTTGCCAAGAACCAGAATAAAATGCTTAAACAAAATACAACTTAAGATGTTTTTTTCCTGATGGTGTTTTTCTGTGTGTGTTGGTTTTGCCAGAACTTTTTGATAAACTAGAGACTAAAAATGAAACTCAGCCCCTTTTACAGAATACATGAACCAGTAATGACAAATAGGATTAGTTAACTTATCAGTTGACATGTTTAACCCCCCCCCCCCCCCGGTTTTGACAATTTTCACGTCCAGCCCTCATGACGCATCATTCTAATGGGCTCATTACTTGTTTGTGGCATCGTGCTTGTATCACTTACCCAGGAATCATGTCACATATTGACAACAAAAGAAATTGAATTTGAAAACACAGTGAATCGTGAAGACCTATACCCAATGTTTGCTGAAGTAACTGAGTGTACACCCGTACCACAATGACATGTCCTGACTTAGCTCCCCCACGCGAATCAGGACTGCACGTACACGATCGTCTTGAATGAAACAAAAAGTCACGAATTTTTGCACCAAAATAACCCCTGGTGATCATTAGGAAGTCTTCAATGAAATAGAATACGTAATCTAAATCGATTCTTGAATGTTTTTCAGTAGGCCTTTTGTCTCTTTTCATCACCAAGAAATAAATAACTTGTACATTGAAATAGCACAAGGTCAAACTACTGCGAGCAATGTAATAATTAAAGACAAGAACCCATGAATAATAACTACGTACCCGGGACGGAGGTACCCAACATATTTCAATTAAAATCACGTATTTACTCTTTGTCAACCCACCCGGAAGTTCAATACGCATTAACTACTGTTAAGAACACGGTTTTGCAATTTCAATGAAATTTATCACTCTCCTATAAAACCTACACACGCAGGTTTTGAACAATGTGAATACATAAAACCGAGCAATCGCAAGTCACGACGGGAAGGGATCACCTGATAAAGACGTACACATCCAAAATGGCGGTCAAACATGGCGACATCCGCGGTCAACATGTCAGCCTACAGGGACAAACAACATGGCGAAGTTCGAGCTTTATAGTATAGATATGAAAGTGGTATAAATATCATATTATAGTCATTATGCTATTAACCGGTAATGGTATTCTGTATTATCCACTTTTAAAAATAATAACTGTTAAATTTTTTGCAAACTGATGATGTTTGATGGCAAATAAAATTGAATCTGAATTGCTGTTTTCTTGCAGGAGTAAACAAATCTGAACAGGACACATTATAATACATACTCTGGTCAACGGTTGAGATGACGTAACATATCAACCTTTTTAGTATAAATCACTGGACGAGGTTGTGGCTCCGCCATGCTCCCAGTGCCCCCGCCCGTAACCAGATTTTTTTCAGGCGGGAGGGGCCACAAGGGGTGAGCAAATAGATTTTCAGGGGGCATGGCATATATTATAAAATTTGTTAGTATAGTGTATGGTCCTATGTAAATCACTAATTCTTCAGGGGTGCAAGATTCCCCACAGGGGGGAAGCTTCCCCCCCCCCCATTGGTTACGCCACTGCATGCTCCTTCAATATCACTGACAGACTGTAATATATATGTGCCGACGTTTTCAAGAAACTGTGGTATTTTAATTGACCGCACCGCCACCTTACCAGTTAATAGGACTTGTTGGAATCAAAGTTGAAGTTAAAGGCAGTTATGTGGCTCCTCCAATTTCGATGTGGTTACGTGTTTAGCTTGATATGCAACATGAAGTTTGAAATGAGTTCTTTTGAGGTGTATTTTGTTGCTACTAGCACATCATATTTGGTTTATGGTTTCAATAGATATGCACGAAGAAAAGGTTACTTCCAAAATTTCAGTGATTCCGACAGTGTATTTTGATGTCATTATCAATGATCAATGCAAACTCTCATAATGTGCACTGAAGTTTTTTTTTTAAACACAGAAAAAATACAAATTACGAATTCCTTCCAGAGTAGATACGCAATCGCACGTAATTACGCCCCGTATTACTATAACTATCGGCAACGGGTTCAGATGATTAGAAACATCTCAACTTTTAGGTACCAGTCAGGGACGAGGCTGCGGGATCACGAAATGTTCCTTTAAGGTTTTTAAAAATATTGCTCGGTGATCCCTTTTTTCATTCACAAAATTCAATTCTTCACAAGGCCTCCTAAAACCACCGTGCAGTTAATTAATCCTGTTTGTCAACTTTTGATAGTATTTCCTATCTAACACAATATAGCGCCACTGGACAACCATTTTGTGAAGTTGGCCACTTCGTGCAAAAGTTGAGGACAATATTTATATCATCTAACTCAAAATTCCTATTGGGAAAATTCGGGAAGAGTACACAATCTTTACTCTGAGTGCCAAGGTACTTAGACATAAAACGAAATGAATGTCACTTCGATTCTGTGCAGGGGAGATGATTAATAAGTTTTCTGTCTATTTTAATGGACCTTGACACAACCAAAGGATGCATAGAAAGTGATTTCATATCCTGTTTGCAATGAGGACTTTGGAAAGGGTGGAGTATTATTTGGGCGTCTTCACATGATATTATGCATTAGTTCATTCTGTGAAAACGAGGAAGGGTCTGTAGAATTAGCATGAGAAAAAAATGCTGAAAATGTGTGATCCTTCGGAGTTGGTGTGGTTGCGTTGTTTCATATCTGAAAGAACAGAAGCCTCATTTACACCTTTGTGTTTGAGGTTAGGTTCGATCTTGCTAGGTACGTCAGGGCACTTATAGACTTGTTACAATGATGCCAAACATTATATTTTTAAACTTCTTTTAGGGAATTTCAAAATGAGCCAATCAACTGATAGTACCTATTAATCAATGTCTTGGGGCGAGGGGGGTTGGGCATTGGCTTAAGAAAGGTGGCCATTGGCATTTTTAAAAAGATTTGGATATTAGAGAGGTTCCGAAATTTCAATTAAAGACAACTAAATGAAATATGCAAGATTTTGGGTGGAGCTTGATTGAGGCTTCTGTTGGTGTAAGTGGGTCGATCAAAGAGTACGCTTTGCTCATGTGAAATGGCTTGTGTATGATGGTTTCTTTACTGAGCTTCACATAAAAAAATGTGAAGGGTGGGGGCAAAAAAACACCCTCAGTTGCGTTTAGGAAAAAAGAAGCAAAATCTCGTCAAAATGGGTATTCAGAGTCTCCATAAATAAAAACCTATGTTAGAGCAAATTATTTTTCTTTCAAGATACAAAAAATTTTTTTTCCCCCCCCCCCCATGCAGTTGTCGTAATCGCGAAAATGCGTTTATTGTCCAACGGAACCTTAAGATATTTATGCTTTATAAAGCATATTTCATTAATAAAAAAACAAACCCACATTAAATAAGTGAATGGTTAGAGTTATCAAGTCAAGGTATAAGTCATTCCATTGACCACAATCCTGTCTATTGTTATGCCATATTGTGTATATCAATTCAACAATAGAGGATTTTCACACTCTTTCAAAAAAAACGACTTAAATTCTGAGACTAAGATACTCCTTAGAATGATCTAGCATGGCATTTAACACTAGAGATATGTACTTTCCAAAAAGTATTGCTAGAATTCCGGACACTTCTTAGAGATGGATGGGTGGCGATACCGGCCCTGGTGGCAAAACCACCCCACCCCGTTCGGGAGGAGACCCAAGTACCAACATGCCCAAACACAACACAGGCAACATCACGTGCACTTGATTTTGGTAACAATATGATAGCCTCTGGCTCCTAAATCTTCCCATCTGATATTCAAAATGAGTGCACCAACATGCCCTAGCATCTACGCCCAAAATGACAATAAAGTTCGCATGTTAGCAAAATGGTCAATTTCCCTAGACCACACTAGGGGAAACATTCAATTTTTTCGTAAAAAAAATGCTATGAATATCAGATGTTTCATGAGGCCCGTGTTTGGCTCACTGATGGACAATGACTAAGTTCTTATAACTGTAGAGCACTTTTGTATATAATAATCTTCTTGGAGTCGTCTTCTTAAATTGCCAAATATCAATTTTTCCAACCATATTCAGTTTGTCATACTTTCCTCAAAATATGACGGCCATAGCAAGGCCAGGATTAGGGGGAGGGGGGCGCCGCCCTCCCGTTAATTGACCAAAATCTTGCAAAAATCAGACCATTTTGGACAAGTCAGCCTTTCAGCCCCCCGGTACACTTTTGATCGGGATTTAAAATCCTAGATCGCCCATGCATAGTGACGTCATAATGGGGATGTTGGTACTTATTTTGATACCAACTGTGGAAAGAAGAACTCTACTCTCTAATTCAGTATGATTTTATTGTAAGTATAGCGGTGACTGGAAGTATGACAACCTTTTTGGACATTTAAAAAAATTCCTTAGAGTCAAAAAATCTTTAAATTGATTTTTTTAAACAGTTTTTAACTCATTTAAACGGTTTACTTTTCAAATCAACAAGGACTATTTTTAGTAAGCCTTTTCACCGGGTTTAAAACCTTTTTAAGTCAAAAAAAGGTTTGTCACTACTTCCAGTTCGTTAGACTTAAAAATAAGTCTAGGAATTACGAAGAAGGCGACCCTGTTAGCGGAGGAGCCGAATAGTCATAGGGGCCTTCCATTGGAGTCCGTTTACCTCCCACGTACAGAAAAGGTTTACCTTTGGTAGTTAGTATGGACCCTCCACCTCAATGCTAGGTAGGTCAGTACTCTCAAATTGTAGCGTATCAATTTTTCAATAGGGGCCAATTTAAGTTTACACAGGGGTCAACTTTAAAATGCACCAATTAATGTTTCAAAATTGATGCCATCTTGTCCCATCTAATAATAAGGGATCAAAAATGTATAGTTTGTAGCACCTACGACCATTGTGTTTGGAGTTTATAAGGTAAAATGGTAAAAAAAGGGCACATCTCGGATTTGTACAGGGGGCACATTAAAGTTAAACTATTATATTTTAAAATACTTCCAGTTATTGTCTGCAGGTACAGAGGATGCATACAAAGTTATATGTGTATTATGTTCAATGCTTACTTACGGAGGATAGAGTCAAAGAAGTCAACACCACAATTGGGTATGTTGACCTATGACCTATTTTGTCCCATAACATGGTAAACTGTGCATTGCAGATGGTACAAAACTATTACTTATTTTGACTAATTAACGCTACCAATGCAAAAACAAAACTTCTATCATTTTAAACAACAAGTGGAGAACTTCGAGATTTGGACCCCTGTACAAATAGAAATTGACCTTTTTACTATTTAGCCATTTTTACCCTATAACTCCAAAACATTTGGTCATAGATGCGTACAAACTAACAATTTTTGGAAATCCTTATGACTAGACGGACAAATATGGCATACCATTAAACATTGACTTGGGGGCATTTTAAAAGTTGACCCATGTGTTCTTGGTATGTAAACTAAATTGGTCACTATTGAAAAAGTGACACCACAATGTGAGAGTACTACCTACCTAGAGGTGATATAGAGGGTCCATATAAATACCAAAAGGTGTCAAACCTTTTCTGTAGTGAGGGGGCTAGTTGTTAAACTGATTATGTTGACATGGGTCCTAGCTCCCCACTATGTCGTACAAAATTACCATAATCGGATGTCCAGTAAACGAAACATCACAGGGGTCCCTTCCCGTTTCCCTCCCGGTCGGGAACACCAGAAGCGGCTAGGGGCCCGACCACGGTAAACTCTTACAAGTCACAACACGATTTTGGTAGTCAAAACCAGTAACATGAAATCGGCCGCCCAGCCCGCAAGTTGGAAAAAAACAACGTTTGTCCGCATGAATTTAAGTTCACGTATTTCACTAAAATTACGTACACGTTAAATCGAAATTTTTTTCTTAAATGAAATATTTACATTAAAAAGTAAAAAAATATGACATTTTTGGATTCTTAAAGTAATTGATATTTCAAACTAAGAAAGTTGTATTACAGAGTACTACTCAAAACACCATGTCGCAAATAAAAATAGTGTTATTCATGTCATTGTTTCCTGTTCACACGCAAATTAATTTGACACTAATAATGAAAATTATAGTCCATAATGTTATGGCAAACAGGCCCAAAAATTGAATATATGGATGAACTTTGGCCTCATAAATAATGATTAGTATGTCGCACATTAATGAAACCTACGTTACCACCTACAGTATGATGATGACCTTCAGCGTTGTTACAGATGAGAAAATTTGGCTTAATTTCTGAAATCTATATTTCTGTGGTCGTCATACGAAAGGCGACGGTATTACTGCCCATCAGGTATGTTGTAAAATCGGCAAGGCGTCAAGATTGAAATTTACAACCCCAAAAACCCGGTTATGGTTAAGAAAATACAACCTCACGTTACTAAAAGGTAGGAGTAGCTTTTAAATAGTTATCATTTCTAAGCAGCTATTACCCAACAGTACATTCATTAGAATAATTATTTTTTGCCATTCTAACATCTAATTGGATGCCGTGGACCCTAAGATTGAATGAAAACATCAAATATAGAAAAACATACGTTACTACTTATTTCAAAAACAGTTTGCTAAAATCAAAACTTTTTAGCCAGTCCGACTACCTCTACTGTCGCTGGATCGAAACTAAGAAGCGCCATAAGCGTTGGAACTCCTTGAACGTGACGAAGTCGTTTATTGGCGGGTTTTAAGTGAACACGTGTTCGAAAAGCAGCGGACAGATATCCCGATTTTGCCCTTTAACTTTGGATACGGTAGCTCGGGTTCATACGACAAACATGTCCCTTGATAAGATTTTACAGTACAATGAGTATATATATAGGTATAAAATTTGTTAACGTACGTTTCATAATCATGTCACGTAAGTTTCTTTTTCCACTCTGATTGGTGATGTTTTCTACGAGATGACTTAATTATTTAAACACCCGATACACAAAAATGAAGCTGTTCAAGACATGATTATAACAATTGTTTTCGACAAGCGTCAATTTCATATATAGTCAAATGTAACTATAGCATGCCTTTTAACATGTGGTAACGTAGGTTTCATAATAAACTAGTCGAATAATGTGCTTATACTCTTGTACTATAGTGTTTTTAGATACATGTTATGTATTGAAATATTAAACTATAATTTACGCGCAATGGGGGAGTGTGGTTTTATTTTACTTGTTACATATAGAGCTAAAAAGTTAACGTAAGTTGAAATATATAATGATATATTACAAACAACTGGAAACTCATGCTGTTCTTCTTACTATTCGATGAAATGGCCGAAGCAAAGATGATTTGTGGGTCCCATACAAGTCATACCATGAGATCATTGCAAGAAGTAGCTATAGAGCTTCGATCGAAACGTCTTAAAAGAGGCTCTTTAGCCTAACAATAAGACCAGGCTGGCATCGATAAAGACAAATATGAGCAATATGTAAGAGAATTGCATTAATCTCAATTAATCTTGAGAATCAAGATTAAGACATTAAGACTAATCATACGTTGGGATGTTCCAGTGTACCATTTCAAAAGTGATTGCAACGTTTTGCGTTTGACATTGAATGTTGAAACAAGCCTATATGCTACCATTATGGGTAAGGTTAATGTTCTAATGAGGAAATTGAGCAATTATACCTTAAATTCTGATGCTAAACACGTTGGTGCTTCGCGCAAGGTGTTCGTTCGTTCGTTGCTAAGTCCAAAATCACAGTGGAGATCCGTCTTAGCCAGCTGAGAGTTTAATCACTCCAGGTTAATCAGGCCTGGGATTCCGCTTGGGGACTTGTAGACCTCAACAGTTCACTCATGATGTGGCCTATGGTCTGTGGCTCTCAAAACACAACGCAGTTTGGGTGAAAATTCTACTCCGATCTGTGAAGGAAGTCTGTGTGCGACAAACGATAGTTCTGAGTCTGTGAGGTTGACAAATGCTTTTCTATCGACCTGGTCACAGCATTTGGGCTTGGTAGATGGGCTGTCCAAAAAACTGCTTTAGGTTCAAAGAAGAGGATGACCATTGCTATTACCATCTGCATTGATCCATGATGATCAATAGCGGATACTGTGACTGCAGTGTATGGATTGGGCTAGCAAGGTGATTCCGTGGAATCTCTATCCTCAAAGGCGTCTGTTGGTGGGGGCATTAGGCTACCAGGTTCCTCACATTTCTTGGCGAGCCCGATCGTCCGAAGGTTCCTCCTAAGGTTTGAAGGAGCTATGCCAGACAGAATGGAGGAAGATATTCTACAGCGTCGCCAAAAGGCAGCAACTAAGTGTTAAACAGTGTTGTTACTTAAGGTTTGGTTGTAAACAATAGGGATTTTGACAGATTAGATTAGTGTAAAAAAGAAGTTTTGTTTGCCGTAACCAAACCGACTTAAAAACCTTCTGAATTTGATTTTTTTTCAATTTCTTTTACAAAAAATAGATAAAAAATACCGACAGACCCCTTTTTCCACCATAAGTTACACAATTCGATGAGTTTTTTCTGAGAAACATGGACAGCATGGGAAACAGAAATATAAATAATAATAAGTGTTTAAGGCTAAAGTTTGAATGTTTTTTAGATTTTGCCAAAAAGCGCTCAATTTTTAGATTTAACATGTCAATTTGTCGAACCTCTCCAAAACCAAAACCAAAGACCCCCGGACCCCTGCTTTTTCTTACGTCGGCAAAAAAAATAAGCTTTACCTGCAGGGTATTGAAAGAAGTGGTGTGATCTTACGTGAAGAACATTTCAATTGTTATGGCTCAAAGTAACTTTGTTAGTAGCGATATATGAAAACGTGCACTTTATGCGGTTGATAAATGGAGGGGGGGCCCCCGGGCATTCAGCAAACAGATGTTTTATTAGGTCTCTCTATTCGTTTCCATTTGAAAAGATTGTACTCTTATCTGTCGGTTACGATCCTGCAAAGTAATTAATATACATGTATAATAATCGAGGAAAGTTGACATTTTGGGGAAAATATGCAATTATGTCAAAGCAAATACCTGCCTAATTGATTCAAGAAAGACGGCTTCATTGTATGTATTTCTGTATAGCGTTTTTTGTAAGTAAAAAGTGATTCCCTGGACCTATAAGCATTAGTTTGATAAAATTAATGAAACGTACGTTACCCTTTATCCAAACAATCTTACAACAAAAACCCCATATTGAAATGCAAAATAATCTGGCATATCATGACCGATATAATTACGACACAATTGATGATTTTGGTATTTTAATTAGGAATATCATTCATTACATTTGAAATTGCCATTGAGAAAAAAAATTGTAACGGATTACTTTAATTTTCGAATTAATTAAAAGCCTGACCGTCAGAAAATTACTCATATCGAAGGAGAATCTTACAAATTCATTTGAATGATCATTGTATTAGAGAGAAACATTAAAACGATTTAATTTCCTCGATATTCACCATGTAGATCAGTAGCATTGATTGTGTAACTTACGTTATGATGTTAATGTAACATACGTTGCATAAATTGTCCTTCATGTACATTCATAGTAAATTGATCATTCAATATAATTAATAGCCAATGTGAGAACAAGCTGCAAATGCATCATTTGAAAGCAGCAGACCAACTTAAGGGTAAAACTCTGGGGTACAGGACACAGATCCCCAGAGTGATGGTGACGGCGCAACCCCACATGGAGAGTAGGAGATGGGGAGGTTGTCCACAGTCGGGGGGATGTTGTCCAAGAACCGGACAATGTCCATCAGGCCAAGTTCGGGACAGCATCCTGCATCTTTTATTTTCGGGAAAATGCCAGTGTGGGTGCCAGCTGGTGTTGTGACTATACTCTTTCGCTCTTTTCTATCTCATCTCTACCTCCCCATAGTGATAGTGTAGGTTCATAATCACTTTTGGTCGCATTAACATCTTGTGTGGGATACCATCACTCCACTAGGCGTAGCGAACCAATGGAGTATTTAGCTATTAGAAAGAATGGAAGTTACAATTCAAAGCACGAGGGTTAAAGCCCCTGCCTATACATCCCCCAGGACATCTCGTCAGAAATATCTGAAGCATGACGCTTCTGCCCTAAACCTCCCGAGGAGGGCAGCGGCTGATTTGAGATCAAATGGAGGAACACATCAAAGTTTTTGTTAAGTGTAAACGTATCGTCCAAGTTAGCACTTTCAATACAAGACATGAATCACCTCAACAATATTGGGGAGCTTGTCACTTCTGCATACAAGTTAAACATTGACGTTCATATGCAACAAGAACACGTTTCATCAATTGATTCAAACTATGATGTTAAGAGAGGTTTGGATGGCTTCACACACTTACACTTCCTCGGCTACTAGAAATAAAATTGGTAGCATCAGTAGGGGGAGTGGTCTTGTGATGAAGACCCATGACACGAAGTGTTGTTCATCTGTAACCCCGATAGCCCAGAATTAAATGGCAAAGTTTTCTCGGGAACCCAGCAACTACAATCATTTGTGTCTACAGTCTATAATGCTCTGAAGAAGAGAAAGATGAGGTTCTATCTTTTATAGAAGTGTCGGACACAATGAATAGCATTTCACAGACACAAACATTGTTCTAGTCGTGAGATTTAATGCCAAACTGGAACAGAGACAACAGTTCTCCTTCCAAAGACCTAACACAAGACAGGAATGGGGAACACCATCTCCTCAACTGTGCAAAAGAATTCAATCTAGTGTGAGTAAAGTAACACATCGTTTAGGAAACCACAACGAAAACAGGGACTTCCAGTACCCTGATTCACCAAAGACACCAAATTGACTTATCCTAGTTAGAAGGAAAGTGGCGAAACTCCATCGCAACAATGAATGAAGCATATAGCTCCTTCTCAACACTTGGATCTGACCAAGTTTATAGTAAAGTAACAACCAGGGTAAATCTCAGTCTTAGTGCTCCAAAGAATCAGGCAAAACAAATTCCCCGCTCACTGAACTTCAAAGGGCACTAAGCCAAGACAACCACTCAAGAAAGAAGGTCGAAAGGTTTGCTGTTGATGTGTTCAACCGTTTCAGCCTTCTGCAGGACGAGCTCCAAGATCAATCTGCGCAAAAGAGTGTAAACCGTTCAACGGCTCTCGGTCTGGTTGCTGCCAGAGAAGTGTTCCCAAAAGACCAAAGAAGAAACCTTACAGTCCATCTCTCAATTGTCGTCTGTGAAAGAAGCAAAGAAGTAGACTTCATAAATGCCATCGACCCAGAGGTGTTGATGACACCACATAAAACCCGTCAGGTATCAAAGAGCGTCCCTTTCAGAAGAGAAAAAATATGCTAGAAGAAGAAAATCTGCTACTAAACGAAGATGATCTTGCAGGTTCAACAGGCATCATCCCACTCAAACAAACATATCGAAGGCCTGGCGAGTATCAACGAAATTACTGGAAAGAAAGAAAACCAGCAATGGCTATCGGGTACCCCAGAATGGGGAATATTCAGCCTGGCTTCAACATTTCCAGAACTTCTTGGGAACAACCAACTGTCCCAGCCACTGATTTGACATCATTACCTGTAGTTTGAAACCACCCTCCCAATTGAAGTGAATTCACCTTAGATGAAGTTGAGTCCGCTCTACATCAAGCCAAACCAGGTTTGAGGGGCATTGAGATTGAAAACATCCTCTGATTTGGAAGTCCAATCAGTTTCAAGCCCAGCTACTCGAAGGCTGCAATAGAGCACTGATCATCTGAGATACTAAACAGTGATCACTGAGCTACCATCATTCCATCCCCAAAACGGAGAACTAGCGAATAAGGGATCCCTTTGTTGCTTCTTCCGAACAACTATAGCGGGATTAGACCTCTCCTGCCTCGGGGCAAAGGTCTACAATCGAATGTTGAACAGAATACGTCCACATGTAGACCCTATCGTCCGTTGGAATCAAATGGCTTCAGAGGGAGAAAAATGTTCCACCATCTCCCAGATTCTTGCCTTGAGAAGAGTAATTGAAGGAAAAGAAAAATAAAAATCTCCTCTGGCAGCCGTGTTCATTGACTTCTCCAAAGCCTTTGGACTCCGTACAACGAGATCGAATGTGAACATCCGTCGAGCCTCTGGTATTCCAGATCCCTCATTTTGGCTATTAAAGTGATTTATACCATTCTACAGCCATTGTTTATCAACCAGGGAGAGAAGAAACCTTCACTATTCCACCTTGGCCCCATTCATTTTATAAGTTCTTGATTATTTATGCGCCATGCAACTTTGCAGATATCAGCAATGAAAACTGGGATGCTGTTGAAGCCCCGAGGAGCAGACGACACCCAGAAATCCGACTTCACGATCTCGATTTCGCCGAGACATTGCTATAGTAGCATCATCTATTAACAAAGCAAGAACTCTTGTTACAGAGTGGTCAATCATCCTGCATATCCTAATCGACCGCCCGCAGTCGACCATAATCATCATTAATCAGACATCAGCCTAGCTAGATTTCCAAGCTTTGCCGGTAACTCCAGAGCATGATGAGACAGGCAAGAAGTGCAGATGTGTTCTCTAGGCCGGTGTCCTCAAGAAGGACCTGGACCGTAGGTCGTAGGTTTTGTTTCTTGCACCCGACGATCCATGTCTGGGTTTCCAAAGCAGAAATATGCATGCTGCATCCTTCTGTGTGCCGATTTTAAAAATGGCCGCCAGCAGCCAATATGCGATGTCTTATTTTAGAGGTGACTTTTGGATAATATCGCCATTACAGCTCCATGTTTGGTTACTGGTCCATCCCTGATATTTTAGTGCAGCTCGAAGTTCTTGGTTTGTAGCACCATTCAAAACTTATTTCCAGTTGTTTTGTCAAATCCATGTTCTGAACCTAATAAAGAGTACTGGCTCGACCTAGTGTTGAAGATGTTCAACTTTGGGATTGTCGAGGGTATGTCAATTTCCAGTTCTTTTGCAACTTATTGAGGGATTTCCAAGCAAGTCACTTTCTGACATGAATGTCCTGGCTTGTCGATGCCATTCACGCCACGCACCAGATATTTAACGCATGGACTTGTTGAAGTGGGATTGCTGCCAATTTTCAGGGTAAGATTGGTGGCATCGATGACTGATTGAAATTCATATACTGGGTTTTTTGGCATTAATTGAGCCCCATAGTTGCTTCACTTGCTTGTCTTTCCAAGGCCAACAGAAGTTCATGAGCTTGATCACTGTATCAGATAGCAGTAGTGCTAGGTCATTGCAAAATCCACGGTTGTGTTATGGTTTGCTTTTCAATCTCCTAGATGTCTTGGTATGGTAAAATCCAAGGATCTTAGCTGTCTGATGGTTATGGCTTGTGGAGGCAGTGCGGATAGAACTATGAGGAATAGGAAAAGTAGACAAAGTTGTTGAGGGCAGCAATCAACTGCAGTTGGTACACGTGACAGAAGGGAAAAACTAAAACCTTCTGCGTAAATATTCCATCGTCAGCCTCTGTTTAGAAACTCAAAGGAGTTTTGAACGCGAAAATGTTAACCTGAATTCAAATAACCTTGGTTAATATATTCCGGATTCTTTTCATGACTTCAAATGTAGGAGAAAGCACAAGCATGGGACGCCTGCCAATAAACTCCACAAGATCTGGAAATCCTCGCTAGACCGATGGACAATCAGCAAGAAAATGGGAAAAAGACGGCATATAAAAGGGTGCTACACTAAACTTTTACGAAGAGTGATAGACATCGTTGGAAGGATCAATATTTCCAAACACCCAAAGTATACGGTGAGATCCCTTCCAATATTCTTCAAAATAAGGCAACGCGTTTATGTGTGGGCTGGTCACTGAATCGCACCACCGACCAACCCCATATCCCCACTTGATTTTCTGGGCTTCCTCCGGGTGGGAAACAAGCAGAGGCAGAAGTCACCTTCAGTACACTGACACCCTCAGAGCGTTCGATCTCAATCTAGATTTACAAGAATCCATGTATATAATGCAGGACAGGGAATCTGGTTCGAACCTGTAGCCAGGCTTCTTCCATTCCGTCCCAACGGACACCGACCCGATGATGATGATGATAAATAGAAGGGTTTAAAAATATCATGAAAAATACACGAAAACGAAAAAAAAAGGTCATTGTACTTTTAATACCACAATGCACTAATTGATTAAATGATTCCACTTAGGAGTTTTAAAGTGCCCAAAATCCCCAAAATAATTTTCAGATACATGGAATAGTATTTACTACTAGAATATTAAAAAAAAACTACATAAGTCAATAATAAATAAAACACACTCGAAGATTACAGTGTTGTAAACCTTTGTGGTTGAAATCTTCATGTTTATTGTTAAATCACATGATAGCGTAAGCTAAAGTTGAAGGTGGTGTGAAAATAAAACGTTCGCACAAGATTCATGTGATATTTTTCAAAAGAAAGAAACTCGTGAGGTACTGCTTTCATTCTGAAATAATATAAAGTGTTGTTGAATTTCATTTTTTCAATTTGCCATTTCCAACTTGCGCCGATTTAGTTTAATGGTTTTGAACAGTATGTGTGCGCTTTATTCCGTTAATGATTTATGAAGGATACAAAAAAACGCATTTTCTTCCCAGCTCGATTTGCGTGACGTGCGTGTGTAGGCGCTCGTCCTGTAAGATAAAAGAGTTCGTGGGCTCGGACTTCCCACTATGACGCAACATGTTAATCCATTTAGTTTGGACCTCTTAAAGAAATATCAGGAATGTGAAAAAGATTTGAAAATTTGCCAAGAATAGCGAAGAATAAGAATAGCTTCAAAGTGAAGGAGAAGTCTAAACTGGTCTTTAATATTTGCAGGGTATGTAGGCTACAGGACGTGTAGTACATGTACTTTATAAAATATGCTTTTTGATGATTTTTCGATTTGCTGATATATTAAGCAATCACTGAAGTGTCTTTAAGAGATTGAAATGGAAATGGATTTCAGAGTTGGCTAAACTGCGATTAACACGGTAAGTAGTTATAGGTGTACCTGTCGGCACCTAGCCGCTTCTTGTTGTAACACCCTTCGGGAGTTTAAGAGTTTTGTTACAAATAAATGGATCAGAACTAGACGAGGGTTGTTTAACATATGGAGATGACAGATGACGGTGTAAAATTGTTCAGCACCTTACTGTTGCTGTTTTACTTCAATACTGATCGTATTTTTATAAATCAAAATGCTCATTTGGATCTATTTAATGTTAAGAAACAGAATATTACTTTAATAAAACCATCTTAAATGTGACGTAACAAGTTCTCCCATCAAATGACTTGTGAAGTGGTCTGGAATAGATGCCGAGAAAAAATAGGGTGAGTAAAAAAAAAAGACGCTGATTGTGTCCGCCATTTTGAATTTTTAACTAACATATATCTAACATATATGGTATCATAGAAAGTTTAGTTCATTATTTTAATTTGCTGCAAAGATCATTTGATTTGGCAAACTATCAAATTTGTTTTTGTTTTTATTTATATTTATATTCTTTTGTGTTTATTATTTTTTATTGACAGAGTTCTGCCACTTTACTCGTGCATCGCTTCTAACAAAAGATGTTCGTTCCCGTAGTGATCGTCCTGATTAGTCGTCTTTACAATCAAATCAATAAGACTATTGAAAGCTAATAATGCACATTACAAGGCATCTAACAAAAGATGTTCGTTCCCGTAGTGATCGTCCTGATTAGTCGTCTTTACAATCAAATCAATAAGACTATTTAAAGCTAATAATGCACATTACAAGGCATCTAACAAAAGATGTTCGTTCCCGTAGTTATCGTCTGGATTAGTCATCTTTACAATCAAACCAATAAGACTTTTTAAAGCTAATAATGTACATTACAAAGCTTATAATAAAAGATATTCGTTCCCTTAGTGATCGTCCGGATTAGTCGTCTCTACATAGTCGTTCCCATAGTGTTTTTTTTTTAAATATGTATTGACAGGTGTAAAATGTATTCTTAACAGATTGTAAGAGAGCAAGAGATGTCTATACGAAACTTTACAATTAGTTTAAAGGCAATTGTTAAAGTTATACAATTAATCATCAAACAACACAGATGATTCTTCTTTTACCTGAGTTCAATGTAAAATAATATTCTTCCAAATGTGTTATTTCTAGAATTTATAATGGCCATAAAAGTCCAAGAAAAGCATTTATCTATCGTATCATACTTTTGGGTCTGGGTAAAGATCCCAGGCCAACAGGTTACTGTGGAACAAAGGACTTTCATGTCATTATGATATTTTTTTTTTTTTTACTTGTAAAAAGAACCTTAATTGTGATATTCAAAACAAGAGAGCGCCACTTTATTTACAAGTTTATATAATTTATTCAACTGCTATTTATCGTGCAAACTAACACTAAAAAATGAGCTAATTTGAAAAACAAAAGCTTAATTTGTGCTGTTATCATTGTTTTAGCATGTGTAAACGGGCAACAGAGTCATTATGTTTTCATTGTTTCTTATGCCCCTTTGCCATTATTAAATGTCAAATAAAACCATAATATCCAGTACATTTTGTTGTTCATATTGTGTCGTGAATACAGCAGTGCATTCAATGTGTCAAAAATCGTTCACTGCATCGAATGGTGAACTGTGTAAAGTCCATGATATACTTTCAGTCGCAGCGAGCGATTTCTGCTCATGAGCATGCATAAACACTTGATCTTGGGTCACAATTAGGTATGGATGATTAGAGTGCTGAATTGACCATCGACTTTTTGTCTAAAACTCAACATCCGCACCAAACCTTCCCGACGTCCTCAGGGTAAGAAAACTGCCAAACGCATTTATGTCTCAGGATTGAAGAATGAAGGCGTCCGCTAGTACTTTGCTGACACACTGAACCATCGTCTGGAAACCTTGTGTCTTGATTATGGAAATGCTGAAGATGACTGGGCATCTCCCAGAGATTTGACATACTCCACAGCACAGGATCCGAAGCACTTGGTACCACCAAACGCATGTTGAAATCAAGGCACTTCTCGATAAGAAACGTCAGCTTCACAGAGTATGTCTAAATGACAAAAGCTCACCACCAAAGAAAGCAGCCTTCTGTAATATCCAGAGAACAGTCCAATCCAGACTTAGAATAATGAAAGATACCTGGCTAAAAAAAACAAAGCCAAGGAGATACAGATGCATGCTGACAAGAAAAAATGCAAAATTGTTCTTTGATGCACTCAAGTCAGTCTATGACCTCAACAAACTGGAACGTCACCTCTTCTCAGTGATGATGGAACTACACTACTTACTGACAAAGAGGAAATCCTTGAGAGATGGGCAGAGCATTTCAATAGGTCCTCAAACGTCCTTCATCAATAAATGAGCAAGCCGTAAATACACTGCACTGGTTAGATATCAACACCTCTCTTGCTGCACAACCTATACCCTTTAAGAAACCAGAAATGCCATCAGCCTTTTGCAGAAATCTACAGGGCCAGCGGACCTTGTCTGGTGGAGAAGCTCACCACACTCTTCCAGTCTATGTGGAGTAAAAAACAATTCCGCAAGACTTTAAAGGTCCAAGTAAATGGGATGAAAAACCTACTCCAAATCTTTGTGGGACATTCCATTGCAATAAACAGGGCCAGAAAAAAATAATACACTACCAGTGACAACAGTCGTGAAACTATTGATTATCAGTCAGTGTCATGAATAGATTCACACCAGTCACCTTGAATTTTCTATTACTCTCTGAAAAATCAATGGCACCACAAATGATGTCATCACCAACCCAAATATTGAATGCTTTCTGGTCCCTCCTTGTAGACTTGACACAAACCACAACAATTCTAGTTGCATTTCCTGGGACCTTTAAGGATGTACCCATCATCCATCTGTACAAAAAGAAAAGGAAACCGTCAGTCCTGTGACAACCACAGAGGAATATCCCTGTTATCAATTGCTGGAAGAATTCTGGCTAGAATCCTTCTTATTCGCCTTTTTGGTCACTTGGATCAAGAGATTCTTCCAGAGAGTCAATATAGCTTCAGAAAGGATTGTGGAACCACTGACATGGTCTTTGCAGCACGTCAGCTCCAAGAGAAGTATCAGGAACAAAATTCCGACCGCTACCTGACTTTCATTTACTTAACCAAGGTTTTGGATTCAGTCAGCAGTGAGGGCCTCTGGAAAATCATGGCCGAGTTTGGATGCCCAGATAAATTCATCTCAATGGTCAGTTCCATGACGGTATGATGGCGAGTGTTCAGGATCATCTTGAGTCTTCTGACAGATTTTCAGTAACTAATATAGTAAAGCAAGGATGTGTTCTAGCACCAGTCCTCTTCAGTATCATGTTCAAGATGCCTTCTGCAACGGCTGTCCGGGAATTAGTATCAACTATGATACCAAAGTAGTCGAAGAATCAGCCCGTGCTTGTTTGCTGATGACTGTGCCCTATCTGGAGGCACACATCGTGATATGAAGCCTTTTCAATTTCTTTCGCTTATGATAACTTATTTACGAGCAGGTTACATTCCGGGTTAGTACTGCACCAATGTGGGTCCGACGTGTCCAGACGATGGTGGCCATGCCTCATTCAATATAGCAACTCATCAATAAGAATCAAATAGATAACAGTATGCAAAACAGTGTGAATATATTCAGGATTTTCAACGAGATTTCGAGTTTACGTGCTACACCAATGAAGACGTCTAAATTTGGGATTTCGTGCCCGCCACCACTATCACCGCCTAGGCGTGATCGTCCCGTCCCGATGAAAGGCGCCCACACCAGCCCAGGATGTGCCATACTGCGGTAGAGTATAATAGAGTAAAGCTTCCTTATCTCGAGATAAGGGAGCCTTATCTCGAGATAACGCTCTGTTAACTGGAGATAACAAAAAAGAATCCTGAATAACGGTCCTTATCTGGAATTAACAAAGCTTATCTTGAAATAAGGCTTCTTCCTTATCTAGAGATAATGAACCTTATCCCGAGATAAGCTTTGTTAACTCTAGATAAGGACCGTTATTTGGGGTTCAGTTTTATTAACCCAAGATAAGGATCGTTATATGGGGTTCAGCTTTGTTATCTCGTGATAAGCTTTGTTAACTCAAGATAAGTATCGTTATTTGGGGTTCAGCAGCTTTGTTAAGCCATTGATAAGTTGTGACGATCGTTCCAGACTAATCCTTGATAACCTTAGGAATAAATTTACGGCGGTCCGGTAAGTACGTAATTCCTGTTTCTAAAATTGAAAAAAAAAATTGAAACCAGTGTTTGAAAATTCTCAAGACTGGAATAATACCGAAAGGCATTGTGGGAAAAATTGATTCGCCCGTAGAGATTGCGTGTTAACTTTTCCGTGTTTGCGAGTACCGAAGTACCCGACAAAAACGTTCAATTTTCTCGCTAGGTTCTATAGGTTCAGACCCAATTACGATACATATTTAATACAACACATAGTAACGGACCCTCCGATGCCAAAACTTCCATAGAACCCCTCCGTTTCCGGGATATTTTTTGAGATTTAGTTTCATATACCACAATGACGGACTGTAACGTTTAATCCTCTCGCGCAGTACCAATTTAGATAATAAATTCGAGTCTGTGCACAGACTACACACTTCGGACCGCTGAGAAGAAAATGATACTATTGCGATCAGGCACCAAATTCAGCCATGCTCCGATTGGAAAACTATGTACAACACACTTATGTCAGAGAATAATTGATTATGAATTTGGCACAGAAGAAATTTCAATTGTGGAAACAAAGCTTGTTATTCAGTCAACTTAAGGTGTACGGATCAGGGTGTGTTATGTAAGAGTGCACTCTGATCTTTCTTTAGACATACAATGCTCGATTATAAAAGGGCCATGGTCTGCGATTCCTTATTCGATCACCCTGTCTATATATATATATATCTATAATCTAGTCTATATAGATATATATATATATTATATATTATTAGATATAAATATATATATATATATATAACTATAGATATATATATATATATATTATATACTTGTGATACTCTGACTCATCTTCTCTCCCCAGGGCTTTATATATTCTCTCAAACCTACTAGAAGGATATGGTCCTCATCTAATGAGTCATGTACTAAATATAGGCCATTACTCATAAGTCATCACCCTATGCACACAGCATATTTGCCTGTATATACAGTAGGCGCCGCATAATCCAGTTCATGTAATCACCTATGGCACAAGGGCAATTGCAGCAGGGCGCCCTTATCCTTCATCCAGAATTTCCATTGCCATCTAATGAAATCCCTAAGGTTCTAGACGTTTCTCCGGTTTTCGTTGAATTCTAATTGCTTTGCACATACCAGGTATGCACACAAACAGGTATATTTTCTATATCATGTTACTTAGATTAAATTACAAATTTTATGTGCTAATTTATGATCTGATCGTACTCTAAAGTGAAATAAATCATTGCTAATCCTTGGGGGCTGTAACAACCTCCCCCTTAAGAAAGAAAGTGATGAAAGCAAACTTCGACCTATTTAAGGCTCTCAATATTTTTTTCGTTTGTGGTATACATTCCTTATTCACAATGTAAACATTGCCTTTTTAAAAGCTTTACTTGTTTCTGACTTAACTAAACATCTGGAATCGGATAGGGATCACGCCATCACATTATCTTGGCTTTAGGTGTCTTATGTCTAGGTTGTACTCTTGCAAGGTGAAACTCCACCTCACTAGCCTATTGATTCTTGTTTTTCATCATGTGGATGAAGGTGAGGGGGTTGTGATGGTGAGAAAAAAAGCACAGGGTGCACTGTGGTGCCCCCAACTATACATCAAAAAGCCCTAATCCAAAACCCCCCAAATCAGGCACGCACTCCTCCTCAATAGTGGAGTAATTTCTTTGGGCTTGTTAACTTCTTGGAGAAATACGAAAAGAGTGTTTCTATTCGTTTTCACTTCTTGCATAGAACTCCACCACACCTTGTCATGCATCATGGCCCAACTGGAATGCGTTCTGGAAGTATGTGCAATCGAACTGGTTCAATAATCCATGGCTTTGATTTCTGAAAACACTAATTTTCACATTTGCGCAAACAACATTTGACATTTTTGGTAGCCAAATTTGTCAAAGGAATGGCAATATCCGAAAAAGTTTGGACAAAATCCTGGTAATATCCAGCCACTACCTAAAATCTCTGATTCTTCCTGTATAGGTGTGGGAACTCTCAATTGCTCAACTTAGCCTTGGACAGCTTGCTTGCCTTGACCTATACATGGCCTAAAATTAAGTGACTTGGCATGGCAAAAACTCACTCTTGACTAAAATGACTGTAAGTGTTTTCTGACAATTCTGAAACAAGCGATGGAGCTGCAATGTGTTGTTCCCAGACGGACGTACACAACAATCATAACCAAGGCTACAGCTTCGTATGTCAGCAAACTTAATGATTTTACTTTTGGGAAGGTGCCGGTGGTTTTCATACCGGAAGGCATAACACGATACTGAAAAGGCCATACTGGCGTGCAAAATGCTGAAATTTCTTTGCACGATCAGTAAGGGCGAACGCCATACCCCTTACAAAAGGTCAAACTTGCTGACATACTCTTTGAATGCCAATTTTGTCAATGCAATCATCAATCCGCAGGTATTGGAAAAGAATCAGTCTTTGAACATGATTACCCTTCGAAGTCTGTCACAACCCTAAGGAACCATCAGGTTTGGAACCAATAGCATGGGGCACTCCTCACTTGCTTGTTCAATTATTTGATTTTCCAACATGTACTCTAGCTCTTGTTGGATGTTCTTTTCATAGGATTTACTCTGTAAGGGTGCTGTTTATTGGTGCACCAATCACCACATCAACTCAGGAATAAGAAGCAGGGGTTCTACTAGGGACATAGGAAACAATACCTTTTACCTTTGACTGACTGTATAGGGGACCATGGTATCTGCCTGCAGTTGGGTGTCCAGAGGATTGGAAACAAGGATACACTGGGGGGGGGTCTACTGGCCTAAGACCCGAATCTTGGCACTTGATGTACACTTCTTCATCTGGGTCTGGGCTTGTTTCAAATGCCCCCTGGCCATTTCATTGGCACTATGAGCCTATACTGAAATTTGGAAAACATAGTCCAAAATCAGTCCAGGCGACAGCTACATTGTAACTAATATCAACCTTTTGATTAGAATATACGTTTGCAATGGGTCTAGACAGTTTTTTATGCTGATTTGAATCCGATGGATGCCAGACGTGGAAAGCTTGAGCATTTTGTAGAAATGACAAAAAATCAAAATGGCCACCAAAACTACAAGGCATTATATGTTGTTCACTCAAAAGCTGTAATTTTCACATGCCCCGTTAAAAACATCATGAGCACAATTACACATATGATGCTTAACCAGCAATCATTAATTCAATATGGGGGCCTATACAATAAAGTGTCTGATGTGATTATTTGGATTGCAGTTTGGTATTTGGTATTCTGTCTGTTGTTGGCAGTAAAGGAAGTAATTAAAACATAAGACATATTTTCAAAAAATGTGATTATAAATTCTTAAATGGGACCAAACCAGGTTTTTCGTCTTTTGATTTTTCTTTTTTTTTCTTTTTTTTTTTTTTTTTTTTTTTTTTTTTAGCAACCACGATTGGCTTCCGCTACTTTAAATGGCATAATTGATAAATGGTCTAACCTAGTATGACTGTTTGGTTAAGTCAATCAGATCAGTTACATAGATTAGGTAATCAGACAATGAGATGTGCAGGATGCATCCAGAGGTATAAAATATGGCTGGAAATGGTACTTACTTAGCGGCGAAAAAAACCGATCACTAATAGTGTAGAGATATGTGTCTTTTGGATTTGATAGGTTTGAGGCGTCCATTTGCAATCCATATTGATATATTTGCTGAATTAATAACTCAATGACACTAAGATAGGGTCTTCTAGGGCACCTCCCTCCCTCACTCCCCTCCTATTACGCCACCCCCCGTTCCCTCTCTCCAAAACCAAAAAATGTCCACACTGCCCCTTCCCATTATTCTTCCATTCTCCCCCCCCTTACCCTCGTCCTTACTATCTCCTCTTCACACCATGCCCCTATTTCCTTACCGCCTCGCTCACACCCCACATGGTAAGGCCTACTTCCACTACTCGGGGTAGCCGCCCTCCTGCTCGGTTTGGTAGTGATAATCCAATCAAAACACCACAAAAATATTTATTTAGCTACAGCCTGAATGCAATTAGTGACCTTTGCTGACTGCATTTGTAGCCATATTGAACGCCCATTTAGGATGCCTATTGCAGAATCTGACACTTTGATCAGGTTATGATATCTGAACTGTATGAATGAGTTATAGTGATATCACACATACATACCGCTCTTGATCTATGTAGTACATGATTTGCCATTTTGGAGCCACTTCGAATGGTTAAGCCGATTTGATGATTACAAATTATGAAAGTATTCATAGTGGGATAATCAACATACGATTACTAAAGATATAAGTACATATACCAAGTACCATTCTACGGGCAAAAGTAGATAATAAATATAAGATGTTTATGGTATTGGTGGGGCCTATTGAATTTCGTATAGGTGGTTATGAAGCATGTGTTAATGGTCAAAAGGTGTTTTGACTGGACAGGCAAAATAAATTACAACTTTGAGCAATTAATCAGATGGTTTTAGTGTTTGGTGGCCCATTTGATTTTTGCGTTTCTTCGGAAATGTCAAGGGTTTATCTGGCATCCATCGGATCGGACAAGATAGTCATCAGGTAAGCGCTTTAGACTCCAGTGTATGCTCGTCCATCCATGCGTATAGGCGGCTTCGAGGCCCTGTGAGATTCGCTATCTTTGTAATTCCCTGGACAGAATAACCGCTAGTGTCTTGATTACCATTGGATATTGGAAGTGATCCCGCTGCGAATGGTTATTCTCGATGTATGTTTGCTGATAAGGGAAGCGCTGAGCCCGATCTGCTGCATCCCTTTGAAATGATGCTAAATGGTTTATGGTATGACAGGGCCACAGTGATCAGCGCCCATTTGTGAAAGCGCTTAGAGGCCAAGTAGCATAAGGCGCTATATAAATTCTTGATATGATTTTTCTTATTAATCGGATCAGCACTGATTACACTTCTACTGAAATAATCTATTTATCCCGGCATTTCTCTCATCCAAATTCACAACCCGCTTCACGAAAACTGGTTAGAAACGTTGAAAAAAACCTTAAATATAAATATAACAAGGTCACTGGTCGAGCCTGGACTAAAAATGTTGCGTCGTCAGTTTCATGCAGTCAGCAATTTCTCATTAGGAGGTCAGGGGACCGCGAACGTACGCCCACAAAAAACTAACTCAACAGGGATGAAAACCTAGGGTTCCTGAATGTTCCCTTGCAGCAAAAACAATAACAAGTGAACTCCCTCATCCCAGTCCTTCTCCAAATCTCCAAACAGTAAGGCCTAATCATATTCTTCAGTTTGGTGGATCTTTCCAAGGCTCCTTGGGATTCGGCATGGTAAGCACTAGACAGATACTGTTCTATCCCCAAGTCATACATCACTTGTTGAACTAGGCCAGATGTAAAATTAGACCCCTGATCTGACTGATTTGACTTAGGTAGGCCTACAAGCGTGAAAAACTTGGCCGTCAAAGGCCTTTCCACTACGTTTTAGGCCTTAATATTTCCTTAGCGGTATGGCTTCAAGGGAACTAGTAGAGGCACATGATAGTAAGTAGATACTGATTACCCGACTTAGTCCTAGGAGAGGTCCTACAAAAGGGCCGCCGAGAGAAATGCGGGCCCGGGGGAAACGTGGAGTTACGGGCCCCCTTTACCAACTTCGTTTCCAGAACCCATAGTGGGGATGGGAGTCTAAGTGGATGTGAACGCCATGAAGCGGCGCGGGGGTGTGGATCTGTATAAGGAGTTGATTGATGGTGTTTTGTTTGAAGTATAATATGTGTTTATGGAGACGGCCCGGGGGTGGGTGCGGAGGAGGTGTCCCCCTCCCGCGCGAAAGCGCGGAAGCCTTGCCATGTTCACTTTCTGAACACCTTTTCTCATGAAAAATTTGATAGAAACAATGAAATGGTATGGAGTCCACGGTATAATTCTGAGCAACCGTTTATAAAACAAAATCGTAATTGTTTTTGGTAATTTTTCGAACCAGAGAGGCTAAATTATTTAACCGCGCGTAGCGCGAAAAAAAATGGAAATTTCGTAGGTACCGATATTTCTCAACGTAAGTTAGGCTTGGGTATCATTGTCGCTCGAGATTTAAACGAGGAGGAGGCCATAATATACGCGAGTAGCGCGAAAAAAAATGGAATTCGTGGGGTACAGATTATTTTTTCAGGTAAGTAGCCCAGGTATCATTGTCTCTCTTTCTCTCTTCTCACTCTCTCCTCCTCTCCCTCTCTCTCTCTCTCCCTTCTCTCCTCCCGACTTTTGTCACACCGCAAGGCTGAACTTCTTATTTTTTTATGGGAGCCCTAGAACCGAGGCCCCTAGGACCGGGCCACTGGGGTCAATTACCCCTTTGACCCCCCCTCCCCCCCCGGCGTAATGACTTCTGACACATCCTGAATTTCAACTAAGGTCTCCAAACATCTCATCTAAAAAATCTTCTTCCAACAAGTGGGTTACAACGATTTTAATTAAATGGTCCTATGGAATGCCTAATTCCATCCCATAATACTTAGCCAAATCAATTAAGTCGGCTTTTTGAAACATCAAAACTTCTCCCACGTAAATCTTTCATAAACTCCTCTGCGTTAACGCCATTCGTCATTCTGGCACAAATAACCATATATAGCACCGATATCAAAGTTAAACACACAATCAAAATTTGTCAAAATTTTAACGTATTTTTTTACCAGTTTATTTCCGCACGAGCCCCCAATTTTGTTACGGTCACATTGACCAAAGGCCAACAACCACCTCAAAAAATACGGATGAAAACCCCTGAATAACTAGACAATCCACTGTGAACTTGATTACAAATTTTAAAACAAGTATTTATTTTTAAGTGTGTGTTTAAATCAAATCTCATTCAAACATCGATAGGTAATCAATAATAAAGATTTATCTATTATAATTATTACTTTAGAACTTACTAACTTACACGGTGTGTGCCGCGAAGCGGGCTGCAGCAAGGTTACTATAAGATGCGACTTGCAAAGAGTCCATGGCGAATATCCAGCGCAAACTCAATTTCTCAAGGGGACGTGTCCACGGACGAATTGTCTTACTGAAGAAAAACCAGCTCCTAATGATCCCGAAGCTCGGAGGTCGATCTAATATATAAAGTCCAAAAGTGCTGTAGCTTGTTAGCCTTGGTAACTCAGGAGGCAACGAAATATGGAAACCGAACACGCCTACACAATCGGACGAAAAATACTGGAGCTGAGACTACTATGACATGTCCATACATGGAAGATTTGTACTAGACTGTCTATGATTACTGTCACTGTCAAATTGGAAAACTATGCTAATAACTTGGAGCACGATGGTTTAAACTTCTCCTTGGAGTAATGATGTTGTGATACTCTGACTAATCACTCTCACCAGGGGCTTTATATAGGCTAAATCCTCTCAAACATACTAGAGGATCTGGTCCTCTTATATGAGTTCATGTACAAATATAGCCATACTCATAAAGTACACACCCTCACGCACACAGCATATCTGCCTGTAGATACACTAGGGCGCCGGCTATCAGTTCATGTCCATAAACCTATGAGCACAACAGGTCAATGCAGCAGGGCGCCCATCGTATCTTCATCCAGAATTTCTTCTTGCCTTCTAATGAAATCACTAGGTTCTAGACGGCTTCTCCGGATTCTGTGAATTCTATCTGCTTTGCCAATAACAGTTATGCACACACACAGGTTCTAGTTTTTATCATGTACTTAGACATATGTACATATTTTAGTGCCTAATTTATGACTTAAAGTACTCAAAGGTGAAAATCAATCATGCTAATTCTTGGGGGCTGTAACATATTCATAGATCTATTTATATATATTAATATAAAACTTGTAAGTGTTTACTATTCTTTCCTTAAATTTAGGTACAAGAAATATACAACATGAATAGGTGTCCATGACAATTGCAGTCAACTGTGCCGAATCCTTTGAAGACAATTACGCAACATTCTACTGCTATTAATCCAAATCCAAAAAACCAAGGTGGTTTTCAAATGAAGTACTACATTTATGTTGGACAAGATTGAATATCAAACAAACCACCATCACCACCACCAAGAACAATACCCAAAACAAAAACAAACAAACAAACGGTCCTTGCTCGTGGGCAAATTTTATTGGCCTAAGATAGCTAGTATATGAGCGGTGGCAAATAATACGTGACATGATCCGGTATTAGCATTTCGCATTCAACGCCCAATCAAATAGCAGGGGACTGTAGTGAAAGAGTGTGTGCTTCCGGATAAAATTGTGAATTTTGCACACAAGTACTTTAGGCATTGATAATCCATAAAATTGATGGAAGCATTTGCCAACATAAAATTGATGGAAGCATTTGCCAACACCCCTTAATGGATCCCAGCTGAAGTTTCAAGGTTATACAGGGGTCAAAATTTAAAAATGTTCCGATTGTGTTGAAAAGTACACCATGATGTTTGTCTGGTTACAAGGATTCCAGAAAGGTATAGTTTACACTATCTATGGTTTATAGTTTCGGGGTAAAAACTGTAAAAATAGCGAAAAAGTCAATTTTGGTGTGTACATGCGTCAAAAGTTAAAAGTTGCTTTGATTCAGATAATATGTGGAGCAAATTATTTCCCTAGCTTAGAGGATTGAAATAAGGAATAGTTTGCCTTTTCTGTTATGCTTAGTTTTCACGTTATACATACATACATAGTATATTTATAACGCGCCTTTACACAGTTCAAGGCGCAATACAAACTAATGCACAAAGGCATGAAAGTAAGTCTACAGGAGGTGACTGAACATGACCATTATGAGAACAGGTAAGTTTTTAACCTCTGTTTAAAGACAGCGAAAGATGGTGCTTCTCTTACAAAAATTGGAAGAGTGTTCCAAAGCCGTGGCCACAGAGAAGGCTTTGTCCCCAATGACCCAACAAATTAGGTCACAGGTCAATAGAATCCAATAGCTGCCAATAGCTGTTGACTTTATTCGCCATTTTGTTTAATAACCAAACACTTAACATAGTCAAAACTATTCCTTAACCTAGTCAAAACTATTCCTATATTTCATTTTATGAGCTGAACCAACAACAGGTAGTATAAACTATACCTTTTTGGAATCCTTGTAACCATACAAACATCATGGCGTGCTTTTCAACACAATCGGAACATTTTAAATTTTTTACCCGTCTGTGTAACCTTGAACTTCAAGCTGGGGCCATGAAAGGAGTGTGGCAGAAGTGCTTCCCAGCTCCTCATGTTTTTTTGATTATCAATGCATAAAGTACTTGTGTACCAAAATTCACAGTTTTATCCAGATTTGCACACTCACATAAAGATCTGTGCACTACAGTCCCCCACTAAAAGTGCCAAATGTAAGCGCAAGCATCATCATTGAGCGGAAGCTCTAAACAACGGCATTCATTTCACGCACCATTTTGAAGCTTCCAAGCAACACACGGTTTACGCCGATGTTGACTCCAAACCCGGGCTCCAAACAGAAAAGAAATCTCTTTAAATAAAACAATTACCCATATGCTTTATTAAAACGAAATGCGTAACATAAACGCTCATACAACCTCCACACAGGAAAACTTACACAAAATGTATCTAAAGGACTTGGCCCAAATATGAAAGGCTGAGCCCTGAATGAAGTTTGGACTCAAATGGCTACGAAATCGTGCGTGATCAATTTGCATTTTTCCTGGGCTAACATCACAATGACCTATTCATGAATATTCATTGCTATCTACAGCCCATGTGTAGTTATATATATAATGGAAAAATTGTAGTCTATGTTACACTTTATAAATGAAAGGTCCACGTGACTGTTAAATTCCATCATACAGTGTTGTGCCTGGTAAACAACGATGACCTGGTACACGTGAAGTCTATGACAGATTCTCGGATTTGAGCGCTTCAGTTTCACTTGTTAGTTAGTACATGTCTGCCGAATTTAGTATAGAACTAGATATTGGAATAAATCAACTAAGACATGCGGAAATAAGAATTCCTTTTAAAAAGGGCGAGCGAAATAGAAATTTCCAATTAAAAGGTATAGGCTTATGTGGTTCTTGCAGACAGTAAACACATCACGGCCTTTAGCTACCTTTGGAGGGCGGAGAGAAATATATGGTCCTATTCACCATGACAATTCACGGGTGCTATCCATGTCCTCAGAGTGGCCACTGGATCTTTGTGTGCATGCCTTGTGAGGTTATAATTACAATCTACAGGCCATAAGTGACGGGTAAGAGCCATGCAAGCACTGATACAATTCTTCCTCCATGATAGAGCCTATACAACTTCCTTATTTTTTCCTTCTTCCAAGAAGATTGAATTGCAGTGGCGTACCGAGGCAGTCGCCCAGAGGGGGCAAATTCCAATCGTTCCCGCCAAATGGGGCAAAATTCGTAAATCGTCCCGGTGATTGCCCATTATGAGTCCAAATTGAACAAAATTCGCAGCGTAGCGCGCGAAAAAATTGCCAAATTTCTTACTTTTAATTTTGCCCAAATTTTGGCCTGGAATTGGTTGAATTTCATCCCGAAATAGAGGGATAAAAATGCACATTTTGGCCCAATCGTCCCGCCTTTTTCGAGCCATAGGGGGCAACTTGCCCCCCCTGCCCCCCCGTTCGGTACGCCACTGTTGAATTGGCCAACATCTCCAGCAGTTGTCAGAGTTCTCCTGTGTTTTACAGCACTTCGTGCATGGGGAAATGTAATTGATGTTGTGGTTAGTTTGTTTTTTTTCATATAAAATTTTGACACGCACTGTTTTTCCAATACAAAATGTTATCACTGACCTCTATACTGGATAACGGGGCCCCCCCCTCGCACAATTTGAATAGTCGTCCGATGATACAACCGGACTTCCCTTCCCCAGCGACCATTTTAAGCAGGAACGAAACATTGGGAGGGTCACCGTACTGAGTCAATGCGAAGTCAATACCATACGTAAATCCCGGGGTTGGGGGGGGGGGTGGTGGGGGATATATCCCCCCCAATAGTTTTGATAGGGGGGATGGTCAATACGATCATCCCCCCACAATGTTGCGCCGGTTCATGTGTTTTTGAGAAACCAAACAGAACCTCCTAAATTTTACCATAATTGTTTAAATGGCAAATTCCGCGCGCCTTCGCGCGCATTTTGTTCTAATTACACTTACATTTAGCAATTTTATAGCTTCTAAATGGCAAATTTTGTAGCGCGCGTCGCCGCGCACATGTGCTAGTAAATGGATCTTTTCAGCAATACCCGGTTCATTCCATAAATTTTTTCATCAACTCCCATCCCCCCTCAATGTTCAAAAGAAATTTACGCCACTGGTCACTCCAAAATTATAGTACCCTGTGAATATTTCTTGTATTTAAAGATAAATCTTAAATATTATGCAACATGTGCCCCTTGGGCCTCCTGCCCCTGACCCCCTTCCTCCCTTTCCCTGCCCAGCTGGGCCCCCTGACCCCTGCTTTCCTGGCCCCCTACCCCTGCCCCAGGGCCCCTTTCATCCCCTGTGCCGCCCCCTGGGCCTCTCCTGAGCCTCCCCGAGCTCCCGGCCCTGGTCTCTCTGGGCCCTCTGCCCCTGCCCCTTTGGCCTCCTTCCCCCTGGGTCCCCTTCCCCTTGTGGCCCTGTCTTCTGACCCCCTTCCCCTTTTGGGCCCCGTTTTCCCCGCCCCCTTTCCTCGCCCTTTCCTCCCCCTCCTTCCCCCCTTCCCTCGGCCTTCCCTTCCTCTTCCTCCTTCCCGTCCTTTTCTTCCATCCTTTCTATTTTTTATTTAATTCATATATAAAGGGATTTAGGATTTATTCGTTTCATTCTTCTTTCCTTTATTCCTTTTTTCATCATGCATTCATTTCTATAGTTACACCCAATACGCATTTCTCTCTGTTATAACAACGCTCTGCTATTGGTTGTTATTTATTATTTCTTTATTTATTTATGTTTATTTCCCATTTCCTCATTTTGTTTCAATTGGGTTTTTTTTCGAATGTTTCCTTTCCTTATTTGTTCATGCTATCTGATTTGAATATAACAAATTCATTTGTGTGCAAAATCTCTTT
>JAMKCH010077962.1:0-17607 GCA_023653785.1 Ophioderma brevispina | reverse complement strand
TTTTCATTGATTGACAAATTGAACCTCTGTGGACCGAGGATGAACTTGCCCCGGCTCAGCTTTTAGATATTCTGAAAAACAGGACCAACAATGAGAGTGTTGATGAATAGGATAGGATGAAGATCCAGACGAAGCTGCACTGATTAACAGCAATGATAATGAGTGAGGTAATTTTATTTGTATGTTTCGTTTCTGTTTGTCCATCAAACGTAAAAACTATCTAGATTTCATCCAATGTGGGTCACAATTTGATGCATGCTATGTTAAATTTGATACATTCCATTTTGTTGACTCAGTACCAAATGAACTAGTCTTTTAACGAGAGTCGGAGGACCCATCCACTGTAAATGTTTTATACATCATTGAATTCTCTTAGTCTTATCTACAAGGTCGCGTTTTATTCCGTGCATAGGACACTTAAAAGGGGACTTGCAGTTTCTTTATATCAGAACAAATTGGTCGGATAGTTTTCAGCATTTGCTTTCTCACCTCCAACTAGTGGAGCCATACAAGGCATTATCAGAATTGACAACCATCTTGGCATGTTATAATTTAGAAGTAGAATTCTTTGACATCATGGTACATCAAATTTCAAGCAAATATGTATTAAATATTCGTTCCAATGCTTGGAAAGCAGGCACGGCGACACGCTGACATTTCCCTTACAAACCTAAAAGAGCACTGAGGCAGCTATTGTTTTTTCTATCTTTTTGGACTTTAAATATTTTAAAAGAAGGTCTAGTTAG
Source organism: Ophioderma brevispina (assembly GCA_023653785.1). Taxonomy (NCBI): domain Eukaryota; kingdom Metazoa; phylum Echinodermata; class Ophiuroidea; order Amphilepidida; family Ophiodermatidae; genus Ophioderma; species Ophioderma brevispina. Next base: position 16,861 of record JAMKCH010077962.1, on the reverse strand, counting down.
ATTGGAACCCCGGACAAATATTATTATGACCATAGCTATCTTACCACTAGACAAGCGAGGATGTGTCACATTTGCAATTAATAACTTCTATGGAATGAATCGATCCTGTCATATTACTTGGGGATCCATCAAGCCTAAAAGGCTCAAAATAAGGTTGAACCCTACTCAAGATACACTAAAAGATCTGAGAGGTGGTTTAGGTCAATTCGAGGATGCTGAGTTCAAATCTGCTGCATGCAAAATTGATTAATTGGTGGAAAGTGGTGAAATTCGTGTTTTAAAGGGGCACTACCCGATTTTATGATAACCATAGCTTTTTTAATACGATACAAGTATGCATCTTCAAGAAAATTTTCAATGTCACATTAAAGGTCAGGATATTAAATTTGTTTGATTTTTTAAAATTAAAATGTATGAAAAACCTCTACCGCTAAATGATTAAAGGGATACTACCTGATTTAAGAGCTAGTGAAGTAAAGCACCAACGTGGGTGAATATTATTTGCACCTTAAACCTTTACACATGGATGGTGACAACTTTGTAACAATGACAGCATCAGTACGAATAATAGTAGCACTAATAATTATTTTCAGAAACTATAAGTTCTAATTTGACAAGTCAAATAAGTACTTGACTCCTCCAGTCTGTCTTTCGAGTGAGGGCAGCATTTTAGTTGCACGCTCTTTTACCGTGATAACAAACGAGTCTTGATTTGCTATGAACAATTTCAAGGTCATGATCTGCAGTCTGAAAAGGTCCGGGGGGCACTGCCTATCCGAAGTGACGGTTATGTGTCTCGGCCATCAGGTGAAAAGTAGGGGCCTTTCAGGTAAAATATGTACCAAAAAATAAGGGGTCATTCAGTACACAGCCTGGATAAGAATGGGTGTCATTCAGTATGTAACTTTAAGAAGGGGGTCATTGAGGTAACAACCTGAAGTTCAAATAGGAAGTGCGTCTCTCCCAGAGTTCAAATTGCCATGAAATTATAAAATTGTTCAAAATGTGCGCGCAGCGTGTGCAAATTTTGAATTTGGATGTTAAAATTGTCAAAAAGTGGATACTTTTATGGAAACTGAAGAAGAAAATGGGGGTTATTGAGTATCTGAAGATTTTAAAAAGTGGGTTATTGGGTAAAAGGTAAGACAGCAGCACAAAAAGGGGGTCATTGTGTACAAAAAAGTTAGGAAAAGAGGGTCTATCTTGAGTGCCCCCCCCCCACCATCACCACCACCGGGAAAAGGTGGAAACTGTAAAAATGTCTTTAATGTTATGGCCCTCATTTTTGCAGTGTCTCTGACTCTGGCACAAGACAGAAAACAGGTTTTTAGCACAACTGCAGACTTATCCGTGGGTATTTCATGATGGAATGATAAGTACACATAAATTGCTTCGGCAACCGGGCTTTTCAAATCTGAAATCATAGCATGCAGTTGTGCTAAATACCCAGTTTTCTGTCTTGTGTCGGGGGGGGGGGGTAGGACACGATCTGCTCGATTTGGGCATTGGGGATTTCCATTCTTAAAGGTACGGTCACACAGAAGACAACTCCTCGGCTACAGTCTTGTTCAAACTTGCAAAATTTACAATTTTTATCCCGACCAGGGATGATTAGTATGCGAGTTTCCCCGTCGTCAACGAGACAAGGGGTGCTGACACGCCTAGCAGTAGGCGACAGCATCATGGAATCAATAAGATCCAGCATGTTTAATTGGCGACGCGACGCCACTTGGTCAGTCCCCGATCAGTCGTATACCTTGAAACGACGGCCAATCGGCACCAGTTTTGAACAGTCTGGAAGCGGTTTTCTAGCAAATAATCGGTAAGACTATACAGGAGATTGTACAGAACAGTCCCAGATCTTGCCCAAACTACATATGAAAAAGAAAAACTGCTCACGATTTTCGAAAATTGGCCAATCGGCACCAGTCTTGAGTAGTCTGGAAGTGGTTTTCTAGCAAAAAAAAATCGGCTGTGTGACTGAGCCTTAAGAAAAATGATGCTCCGTGGACAAGTCTGTTTTGCGGGTTGGTACATTTTGTGACCCCACTTTGCCTGACACGACTGAGAATTCAGCAGCCTTGACAGAATAAAGTGCATGTGATACTGTACTTTATTCCGTCAAGGTTGCTGAATTCTGAGTCGGGTCAGGCAAAGTGGGGTCACAAAATGTACCAACCCCTCTTTTGCTGACTTATTGTTCAGTGGACCATATCTTGAGAACCACTCAACCAAAATGAACAATTTTTTCAATCTGGAACCTTTTAAGATCCATTTTTTTATCCAGTGGTGTAACCAGACATTTTCATTTGGGGAGGGAGCAGGCAGGCAGGGGCAAGAGCATTGGGGTTGGGGAGGGGCAAAACACACATTCCCCAATGAACCTATACTTACCTTGCTTCATGGGGCCAGGAGAATGGGAAAATTCTAACTGGGGTTGCCCCTTCCCTGGCTGGTTACGTCACTGTTTGGATCATATCTTTATATTGCCCTTTGTTCTTCGAAATGATGAATTACTCTAAATGCATTTATAATAGTTCTTAAACAAGATAATTATTATGATTGTAGGTGAATGTTCTCTAAAAAAGGCGGGAAAAGAATAAGTTCGTTGAAATAATGTAACACCTTATTCCCCTGTCGTAAATAATTATGGTTTTAAAATTTACAAACGTAAACAGATAATGAGCTGGTGAAGTGAGTGTAGTTTTGTCCGAGGGGATACAATTTTCTTCAGAAATTGGGGTGCATGAAAAAGCTGGGATGCGTCCCTTTTTAATAGGGATCACAACAAAATTTGAATATTTTTTAAAAACCTGCCATTTTAATGGGTCTAAAAAGAAATTGTTTGATTGCTATTTATACCCAATCCACTTTAAAAAGCACTTAAATAAATACTCTAGACACTAAAACAAGTTTTCTGACAGTTTTCTTTCAATTACTATTAACTTTGGTAAACAAGTAATGATAATTACCTGAAGTATGATAAAAACACATTATTTTTCTCTGGAAACTGATGAAAACATACGACCCTTCTTTGAAAACTCCTCACATAAAGGACAATATTTGGAGCAGAAAAAGTAAACAAATTCTTAACGCTATAACAACTCTAACTTAGTTAATATTTGATTTTTCAATCTAATTTGTCAAACCAGTTTTAGACAAACATTACATGAACATGATAATCAAGGCAGCCCTTCCTCCAGATGACCTCTATGTGCTCTCAAATTATTTATTTCCCTTGATAATCCTTTTGTTTTCAACAATATTAGGAAAATTAAGTATTTCCCCTTTAAAATCAAACTTTCCACCAACGTAGGGGTGATTTTGTATGGTGTATATTCAAATTCACCCAAACACTTCCTAAACCTTTTAGTTATATTAGTGGATCTTGGGCATTGATTGATAATTCTATTTAAAAATAAATAAGGACAATCGGGTAATTCCCCTTTAAAATCCACTTTCCACCAATGTGGTGATTTTGTATGGTGTCTATTTGAAATCAACACGCTCGAATTGACATAAATTGCTTCGGCCTACCGGGCTTTTCAAATCTGAAATTAATTAGCATGCAGTGGTGCTAAATACCCAGTTTTCTGCATTGTGCAGTAGGGGGGGGGGGGGGGGGTAGTAGACCCGAATCTGCTCAGATTTGGGCCATGGGGAATTCCATTCTTAAAGGTAAGGTCACACAGAAGACAACTCCTCGGCTACAGTCTTGTGTTCAAAAACTTGCAAAATTTACAATTTTTATCCGGACCAGGATGGATTAGTCTGGCGAGTTCCAGTCGTCAAAGAGACACAGCGTTGGTGTGACACGCATAGCCAGTACGGACGACCAGCATCCATGGACCAATAAAGAGTCCCAGCATGTTTATTGCGACCGCGACGCCACTGAGTCAGTCCCGATCAGGCTATACCTTGAAACGACGGCCAATCGGCACCAGTTTTGACCACGTCTGGAAAGCGGTTTTCTAGCAAATAATACGTAAGGACTATAAAGGAGATTTACAGAACACAGTCCCAGATCTGCCCAAACTACATAATGAAAAAAGAAAAACGCGTACGACCTTTCGAAAATTGGCAATCGCCAGCGACGGGTAAGTGAGAGGGCACAGTGGGGGAACCCGAGATCAACCAAAAAAGAGAAAAGGTGGATGGGACAGAGAAAGGAAGAAAGGCGAATTTTTGGTGATATGATCGCTCAGTGAGACAAAGTCTGTTTGCGGGTTGGCATTTTGTGACCCCCTTTGCCTGGTACACGACTGAGAATTCCGCAAGCCTTTGACAAAATAACGTGCATGTGATACTGTACTTTATTCCGTCAAGGTTGCTGAATTCTGAGTCGGGTCAGGCCAAGTTTGGTCACAAAATGTAACAAACCCCTCTTTGCTGATTTACTGTTCGTGGACCATATCTTGAGAACCCACTAAACCAAAATGACAATTTTTTCAATCGGGACAACTTTTAAGATCCATTTATGTATTTATACAGGGGGTAACCCGGACATTTTCAAATTTGGGGAGGGAGAAGGCAGGAAGGGGCCAAGAGCAGTGGGGGTGGGGAGGGGCAAAACACACATTCCCAAATGAACCTATACGTACTTGCTTCATGGGGCTAAGGTAAGAAGGAAAAATTCTAACTGGGGGTGCCCCTTCACCGGTGGTTACGTAATGTTTGGATTATATCTTTTATATTGCCCTTTGTTCTTCGAAAGATGAGGATTACTCTAAGGCATTTATAATAGTTCTTAAACAAGATAATTAATATGATTGTAGGTGAATGTTCTCTAAAAACTGCGGAAAAATAAGTTCGTTGAAATAATGTAACACCTTCATTCCCATGATCGTAAAGAATTATGGTTTTAAAATTTACAAACGTAAACAGATAATGAGCTGGTGGTGGAGTGTAGTTTTGTCCGAGGGGATACAATTTTCTTCAGAAATTGGGGTGCATGAAAAGGGGATGCGTTCCCTTTTAATAGGATCACAAACAAATTTGAATATTTTTTTAAAACACCTGCCATTTTAGGGTCTAAAACAAATTGGTTCTTGCGATTGCTATTTCATCCGACCCCAATCCACGTTAAAAGCACTTAAAATAAATATCACACACTAAAAACAAGTTTTTGACAGTTTCTTTCAATTACTTTAATTGGTAAACAAGTATGATAATTCCTGAAGTAATGATAAAAAAAACATTATTTTTCTCTGGAAACTGATGTACAAACATACGATCCTTCTTTGAAAACTCATACATAAAGGCCAATATTTGGAGCAGAAAGTGAACAAATTCTTAACGCTAAAACAACCTAACTTACGTTAAGATTTATTTTTTCAATTATATTTGTCAAACCGTCTTTAGGACACAACATTACAGAACTATGATAATAATAGGCAAGCCCTTCCTCAAGCGGACTCTATGTGCTCTTAAAGTATTTATTTCCCTTGATAATCCTTTGTTTTGCAACATCATTAGGGAAAATTAGTATTTTCCCCTTTAAATCAAACTGTCCACCAACATTAGGGGTGTTTTGTTTGATGTTATATTCAAATTCACCCAAAATACTCCTAAACCTTTAGTTATATTAGTGGTAGTGGGCAATGGTATTTGAATCTTTTAAACAATAAAAAGGACAATCGGGTAATTCCTCTTTTAAAATCCACTTTCCCACCCAATGTGTGATTTGTATGGGTGTCTATTTGAAATGCAACACGCTCGAATTGACATAAAACACTTCTTACACCAACCCTTAGTCAAGTGGATGTCGCACATGGTTTCATAAAACTATATTTAAAAATAAATAAGGAAAATCGGGTAATGCCACTTTAAAAATCCACTTTCAACAACTTGCACAAGTTTGGCAGGGTGATATTCGAATCGGCACCCTCGAAATTGTCCAAAAACAATTCTTAAACCTTTTAGTCAAAATTAGTGGATATCTGCGATTGCTTTGAAAAGTATATTTAAAAGAAATAAGGAAAAATAGGGTAAATCCCCATTTAAAATCCGTTTTCCATCAATGTGGGTATTTGCTATGTGTTTTTTTTTACAATCAGCACCCTCAAATTGACATAAAAAATTCTATACCATTTAGTCAAAATAGTGGATCTTGCACATGGTTTCATAAACGCTAATGAAAAAATAACAGGTCGCGTGTTCTCGAACGCCAAATCCCCCCTGGCGGGTAGCGGTTTACAAATTTTTAAGTAATCAGTTGCAAATACCCCTTAAAACCCAAAAATCCCCTTAAACCTCAAGCCCCCCTTAAACCGGGGCAACCCCCTTTAACTTGTGCAAACCACCTTAAACCACAACAAAGACCCTTAAGCCCAGAACAACCCCCTTAAACACGGAACAACTACCCTTTAAACCCGCAAACCCACCTTAAAACCCAACAATCCCCTTAAGCCCAGACAAACCCCCTTAAACCCGGGACACCCCATGTGCAACTGTCCGCGCAATGCATACACACATGGACGAAGACGGGTCGCAGTGAGCCACGTCTGCGCATGGTATACGAGTTTATGTGCCACAAAACACCCTTAACCCAAAAAAACCCCCCTTTTTTTAAACCCAAAAATACACATTAAAACACCAACAACCCCCTCTTAGAACCTGGACAACCACCCTGACAAAGCATGGACCCAACCCACCTTTAAACAAAACACGCTTGCCCTAAGCCCCAGACAAACCCCCCCCCATAAAACCCGGACAACCCCCCTTTAAACCAGACAACAACCCTTAACCCCCAACAATCCCCCTTAAGTCCAGACAACTCACCTTTAAACCCGGACAACTCCCTTTAAACCCAGACAACCCACCTTAAACCCAAACAACCCCCTTAAACCAACCAAACCCTTAAAGCGGACAACCACCTTAAACCGGACAAACCCCTTAAACCTGGACAAACCCCCCTTAACTAGTGCAACCCACCTTAAAAACCACAACAAGCACCCTTAAGCCCAGCAACCACCCCCCTTAAACCCGGGCACAACCCCTTTAAACCCGGGACAAACCAACCTAAACCCCAACAATCCCTTATGTTTTAAGACAACCACCCTTAAACCCAGACACCCCCCTTAACCCAGACAACCCACCTTACACACCAACAATCCCCCTTAACCAACAACCCCCTTAAAGGCTGGAAAACCCCCCTTAAACCCAGACAACCCCCCTTAAACATGGGACAAACCCCCCTTAAATCGTTGCAAACCCACCATATTAAACCACAAACAAGACCCCTTAAAGCCCAGACAATTCCCCCCCTAAACCCGGACAACCCCTTTAAACCGGACAACCCACCTTAACACCACAACCAATCCCCCCGTATATTAAGACAACCACACCTTAAACCCGGACAAACCCCTTTAAACCCAGACACCCAACCTTACACCCCAACAGATACCCCTTCAACAACAACCCCTAAAGGTCTGGACAACCCCCACCTTAAACCAGGACAACCCCCTTAAAAGACATGGACGCAAACCATCATAAACTCGTTGCAAACCACCTTAAAACACAACAATCCCCCTTAATCCCAGACAACCCCCTTAAACCCCAACAATCCCTCTTAAACCCACAACCCCCTTAAAGCTGACACCCCCGTAAACCCGGACAAACACCCTTAAACCCGGACAATCCACCTTAAACCCAACAAACCCACCTTAAACCACCAACCAATCCCCTTAAACCCAACAACCACCTTAAAGCTGGACAACCCCCTTAAACCCGGACAACCCTCTTAAACCGGCAACCCACCTTAAACCTAATCAGCGCGAGTACATGATTCCCCACCCCTCCATCAAGTTGTCATAAAAATAGTTCAGATAGTTGTTCACAAGCTTCTTTGGGTAAAAAACTACCCCAATTAACCTCATTAATTATGGTCGAAATTAGCGGTACCTAATTAGCAGATTGCCACGCCATAATAGAATCGATTAGGGCATGGCAGTCCGATTCCCACCAACCAAGTCACATCACCATAACCCTTATGGGTCTACTGTTATCGCGTTCACAAAGATTGTGTGGGTTACAAATACCCCAAATTAAATCATGATTATGCAAATTGGTAACAGTAGCCTAGGCCACGCCTCATAATCTAATCAGATGAAGGGCTTGGCAGTCCGATCCCACACACCAAGTCACATCACCATAAACCCTTATGGGTCTCAGTTATCGCGTTCACAAGAATGTGGGTAAAATACCCCAATTAACTCATTAATTATGCAAATTAGGTACCTTTTTAGCATATGCCACCGCCCATAATCTATCAGATGAGGGCATGGCAGTCCCATCAAACCCACAAGTTACATCACCATAACCCTTATGGGTCTCATGGTATCGTGCGTTCACAAGAGTGTGTTGGACGCCGCCGCCGACACCAACACAGACGCCGCCGAGCCTTGCGGATAGCAAAATCCCCCTGCTGCTTTTCAACCAGGGGGTAGATTTAAAAAAATAAGGAAAAAAAGGGTATGGGCCCCTTTAAATCCACTTTCCGCCAACCTGACAATTTTGCATGGTGCCTATTCGAAATTCAGAACCCTCGAATTTCCAAAAAATACACTTTTTTTAGTGTTTTTGAGTCGGGTTCCCTCAATATGCCACCCATGGAACCCCTACTAATGTGATTGCTATTGGGCAAAATAAGGAATAGCAACGCTTGGAGCGATGGTCAAAATCTTAAAACGGAAACCAAGATTTTATCGTTATTTTTCTTGAAAAATGGTTGAAAACTGGTACATTCGTTGTACACCAATAACTCCCAAGGTTCTTTAAGAAAACCGAATTGGTGCTGATCCATACATGTCCTCATGGTTCTTATCCGTGACTTCGTTGACTTCCTGCTTCTAACGGGGCTTCTAAACTCGGATTTCTTTCCCTTAAATTTCCACGCGTTGTTCAATGGACTTACTTGGTGTGGTGAAGCTGAGATTCATCTCAGGTTGAAGCAGTTTAGCGGCACCTGAGCACTTCAGTGGATAGGTCGCGGAAATTAATTATTAGCATTATTCTCTAATTGCTGTGTTTTCCAAGTGTCTGGCCATAGGATATCACTGAAACAATACACTGGTAGTGTGAGATCCTCATCTCGAAAATTGTGCAAAGTTATTTTAACCAAAGGCCGTGAATTCTTCTATTTATTTAGCCGCTTTTTGTCTACAGATGGCGTAAGATCATTCAAATTTACGACCTCCAACTTTTTTACGAAAAAAAACGTGTCAACGGACAAAGCATGAAACCTTACTATGTAATCAGAACAGCCATTTCCTTTCATATAAAGCAAAACACGTGTGCAAAAGAAACCTGGTTGTACATTTTGGCTCAAAATTGAACACTTGGTTTCTTGGATCTTCATGGAATATCGGGGAAATGTGTGGTTTCTCGGGATTGGTCGTGTGGTTGTGAATGGTATGATGGTATCCTTATGATATGAATCCGAAACCCATATAGCAATGTTTTCAATTTGACCACCATTGGATACTTGTTAGAATGTTTTAGGAATGGGAACCCAACCCCGATGATAGTTGGTTAGATAAAGTTAACTTCTCGTCTTACGAGGGGCAGATTACCACCCCCTAAGTGAACAATGCACTGAAATGCTAGAAGCTTTCGTTAAAAGCTCCTAAGTAATCATTCCATCCGTCTTTATGGTTAGTGTAAGCGAAAACAAATGCAAAGGTAGAACCTTCAACGGGGTTAGGGTATGACGTCAACCATGGGTAGCCTGCAAGCGAGGCCGTGAGGAAAAATCCTTCCCCCCGCCATCTTGTGGCAATATCGGAACTTTGTGGGTCATAACGCCCCGTTGTCCCCTTCTAAGACACGTGTCGCGTCATTAGGTAGTAGTAGTACTTGAGCACTTCAGGAAAACAATTGGCAGTAATTAATACACAAACAAAATCACAAAACTTGAAATATTCTATAGAGCCATCAAAGTAGGGGCCCAAAGCATTGGCATGCGGTTTACTAAAATTACGTTGGGAATGTTGATGGAAAATTGAAATTTTATTTCTAATGTTTAAATATCTGCTACAACAAAAGTGTACATAAAATGGATTTGGTGACTAATATGCTCTTGAAAGATATTGCAACGTTTTGTATCTGATATTTGCTCCCAATTTCTAGCCCCTCCCCAGGGATAGCCAACCCAATTTTGAAGTAAAAAATCTTCCTTTTGGGGGGTGGGCTTATACCGAGTGGCTACCGGTAGTTATGCACATTATGGCTCTAAAAGTCGATGTTTCTGTAAGAATACTGTCAAGTGTCAGCAGTGTAGTGCCTGACAAAACCGCATGAAAATCCGACCTTCCTACCTCTTTTAGCGCAAAAAATGGTATTTCGAAAACTTCTGTGGAAAATGCCAATTTGCCGGTTCACGGACTTAGTGACGTCATTGTGACGCAGTTACACCCTAGGTATGTTTGGTACTTATTTGGTACTTATTTGGTATCAATGGAAAGAAGAGGATCATAGCTATTCCATGGTACAAAATCATAAGCATCGGGTGCATTATAACTAATTCTCAAGGGGGTAACCACCCTGTGTCATGCCTTTCTAAAACTCATTCAACTTTGAAATCACATTTTGAAGGAAAAATGGCAGTTTAATTGGGGATTTTACCTGGGCTCACTGTAAAATAAGTTTTGGCTTATTTACTCTCCTATGAAGTGGGTAAAGTTCAAATATGCTTCGCTCAAGATTAAAGAACGGCAAGGTCAAGCTTAACATATTAAGTAAAAAAAAATTTCGGATTTTTTTTACCCCCACAAGGTCAATCTTGATGAGTCATCATTTTTCGTCCCATATGCCTCTGCTAAAAAGATATTTTGCGAAATAAAACGGTTCATATTCTTGCTCAGTACAACCTAATGAATATAAAATAAGTTAAAAATATGGGTTAAGGTTGCCAGAGATGTTTGTCAGAGAAATAGCTACTTTTTTCATGACCAAATAAACCGTACCAAATCAGAAATAGGTGAGAAAAATACAGTGCAAAATTGTTGTTTTTGCATAAGGCAAGTGCTTAAGCTATGGGAAAATATATTTAAACGTAAACACATGAAAATAATATTTGCGGAATGAGGTGAGATAAATAACAATCTGTTATATGGGCTATCCGGATATGCAAAAATAAATACTTGCAATATTTGAATGGATTTTCCTCCACAAATGCGGAGCGGAAGGACCAAGAAACAAAGGACGCGTTTGTTTTGTTTCCCATTTCGTACCCGCCCTCTCATCGGAGGCTATGCATCCACAAATTGTAAAAGGTAAATCATGTTTTTCTGGTTTACTAGAACATATAGAATACAAAACAGGGTTCAAGCGGAGGATTCAGGGGGAGGGACAAGGAAAGGGAGAAAGCGACGGGCGAACAATGACAAGGATGAGTTTTACCATAACTTTGTTTGAAATAAAAAATAGGGACAGTGGTCCCAAATAGGTTGCCGAATGAGTGGTAAAAAAATGAGAGCAATATAATGCCTGAGTGACCCTTGAAGACCTTTCACCTTCCATCTGTTTAAACCCACTAAACCTTGTCGCAATTGTATAAGTATACCAAGTCTGAACTACATCTATAACTGCACTAAAAAGCTACAGTATGTTGAAATGTCAACCAAAAAGGTGTATACCAGAGCAATACACAGACCTACGTGACCCCTGAATGACCTTTTGACCCACATAAGACCCCTGTCTCCAATGATAAGGATACCCAAGATTAACTTGATGGCATCACTGCAAGTTAAAAGTTTACAGTAAGTTGAAAGGGTCTTAGGTTATACCAAACGTTTGACACACACAACAGACAGGAACATGCTGACATAAGGTCCGTCTGATGCTCTTTTAGGAAAGACTGATTTCTAGTTCAAAGAGATGTCCATTACAAACATTTCATATGTGTGTTGAACAGTGCATTGCCATTGGAAGAGTGAGACTGCAGCTATTTTTGTACAAATATTCCGCAAATATGAATAAATGCTTGCCCCTGATGTCCTATGTGAGCGTGGATCAATGGTTAGGTACTTGATTCGAGTCCCAGCAGGGCCACTCACTGGGATACTAAATTCGGACTTTGATTGTAAAGAAACTATTGATTAAAATGTAATTCCACTCTCCACATGGTTCATTGGACATGGCAAAGGAAACAATAGTTAGTCTCGGTCCATATCCTGGAGAATCCCCACCGGTAATGTAATTGCAGCCCCAGCCTTCGTTAAGATGAAGTTGAATCTCCCTGGCGTCCCAAGTGATCCCAGGAACACTGGCACAATTGGGAAAGCAGGTCTGAACACTGAATGATCTACCCAAGCTAAAGAAATTTCTTTTTTATATACAAAGTGAACCTATCCATGTGACGTACAAGAAATGGGCTGAGGGTGAGCCTTAGTGGAGTCCAACTTCTACCTCGACGGGTTCACTGAGCTGCTGTGCACTTCAATACTGTCTCACTCCGATGGTACCTATCCTTTACCAGTCTGTGATTCTCAGGAACTCCTTGCTGCGCTGAACCAGTACAGGTCTTCCCTTGATACTCCATCATAAGCCTTTCTCCAGGTCGATGAAGACTGCACACAGCTCTTTCAGTCCCTCTCTGAATTTCTCCTGCACCTGTCTGAGTGCAAACATATCATCTGCAGTTGACCTCATTTTTGTAAATCCAAACTGCTCATCATCAATATTAACGCGATCTCAGTCGATGCTCCCGCACTCTCTCTCATAGATCTTCATGCTGTGACACATGAGCTTGATACCTCAGTAGTCTCCATAACTCATGATGACCCCTTTGTTCTTGAATATGGGCACCTAAAATGATCACCTTCTCTTTTCGATATGGTTTTTCACTCTTTACATGCTCAGGAATGACTCCTCTGACATACAGGACCAACAGCTTTATTCAAATCTCAATCCTGATTGGCCTAGCATTTAGCTAGCAAGCCTCATAATCTTTCTGGCTTCTTTTAAAATTTAACATTGTTCATTATTTTTTCAGGTTATAGGAATATATTCAGAGTAAAAAAAAATATGAGACAAACAAATAGCTGCATTTTGAGGTTAGTAAGGAAGACCTACTCTCAAAGTATTAGTGGTAGTTAGAAATTAAAGTGTACTGCATAACATAAATCTTAGAAAGCTATGCATAAGGTGATTGTGAAAATGCTGCCCAAGGTTATCAAAGGAAGTTGGGCAATGAAGTACAATGCAAGCAGTTGTGACCCTTAGTATTTCAAGTTGACTTAAATGGTTTATTCAACAGCATCTATTTTGGCTTTCTGCCAGTGACTGTGTGGTTTATTATCAAACACATAAATTTCAAATTTGTAAAATCATTTACTAAACAAGAGCACCAATGATGCTGCAGCTCAGCAGGTCATTAATATAGATAATTCATATGTGTGACCAAATGACCTCTAGTGACCCCTACATGACCTCTATCCACTATCTGGATACACCCCATAAATGGGAGCAGTCAGTGGTGCTATTGATCAAGTTTGGATGAAATCAGCCCAATTGTTTGCAACAAGAAATATTTTGGCAAGTGTGAACAGAGAGGTAAGAGTCAACATGTCATCGCATAAGCCCTGCATACTACGTATGCTGAACTAAAAAAAAATCATAAATTCATCACAAAAGAAGTAAGAACTTGAACACCCAGTCTGGCCTGATGTCCAAGTACTTGATTGGAGGTTAAACTGCACAGCTAATGTATTGAGGTCACTGAATTGAATCATCGGTATTTGCTTTGGTTCGAGAAATTTTCTTTAGGGGAGAAATTTTCTTGAGGGGCATAATTAGCTGTAAGGTTTTTAACCCCATTCATAACTGTAACTTGTGAAAAACTTGTGTTTTCAAGGCTTTTCTCACAGAAATCCCCCTGCAATACAGCATTCTTTATGTAGCGTAATATACTTCTCACCTACTAAAACAATGGAATGGTCTCGGGAGTCGGGGATTCCCCTTAAATCATAGAGTTGACAACAACATTGATGAATTACGATGCATCTTTTAGCTTTTTATACATTTATGTAAATCTACAACATTTATTGTAAAATCATCTGCTACGGTAAAATCCCCCTTCTTGCTAAAGCACACAGGGTATGACAAAACAAAAACAGTTCCACTAATATCGAAAAAACAGAAGCAAATCTAAAGTTAAAACCTTGGGAGCAAAGTTAATAGAATTTGTAAAATTTAATGTCACATGAAAATTCTGTGTCAACATTATTTCAGGAAGCCAAAAGGTGTAATTTTCTTACCAAACATGTCATCCAACTTAAATTTACTTTTATTTTGGAAAAGTTTTTATTGAATTATTTCTAGCAGTTACATTTTGTGAGCAATCCAGCAGAGTGCAAGAAAAAAGCTGCTGGCCACAGCCTGCCAATCCATGAACCGAGGTATAGCCATTGCTACAATTCAAGCATGTTGGAATTTTGACCTAATTTTTATATTTTACTCTGTGACTTAACAGAGAAAAATATAGCAAGTAAACTTGTATGATCCCCCTGGCAAGATGGCAGTATGGAACATAACCTCAGATGACCTTTCATCTTGGTCCACAACCTTTGACATCATCCACATATGAAGGAACACCTACTGCACTTTAACCCCAAGTCTGGTTTAAATCGGACTTCAACTTTTCTTCGAAGACCTGAAAAACGAAACCTAACCAAACTGGAACACGCATATATACATACAGACATGTGCACTCTTGCAAAATCCCCCTTCTGCTTTTTAAGCCAGGGGAATAAAAATAATTTTGGCAAACATGGTATAACTATATATTATTAGATAGGCTGTTTTTATATACCAATAGGTTTGGTCTCCTATGGGTCTACACTTCTCCTTTATAATGAAAAACACTTAAAGTAGTCAAATGTTTCAACTGTTATGTTTGAATATATACATACGTGTTGAATTGAGGTATTTGACCATGTCAGTCCTACCCATCGCCTGCATCACCTGCAACAGCTCGCTGACGTTACGCTTTCCGTCTGTTCCACGTCGTGCCCACGTGTCAAGTGCATGGAAGCGCCTCTGATCCATTCGTCTATACTGGACTTCAATTGCTTCAATATCTTTCTGTGGAAGTTGTAGAGCGTTTACCAGAGTTCTGAATTCTACCGCTGCAGCTACAGCTAACATCATTCCTTTGTCGACCTCTGCACCTTCATTTCCACTCAACTCTGAAATTGCACCTCCTATGATGTAATGATAAATCATCATCATTTAAAAATAGTGCTGAAGGGGCATTTTCATACATCTAGTCACACGTGACATATGTCTTTGTTTGTGAGATTTTACTATTAATTTAATTTGAATATTTTTAACGTGCGACATATCCATGTAAACGTGCTCAAGGCGCTGTGCGGCAGCCATGAAAGGCGCTCAGCACATTAAAGAAACCATATACCAGAACAGATTTATGCCAAGGAGATCGACTTTAGAAGCAGGAGTACCTGGAGAAAACCTGCGGGAACGAGTATGGATCGAGAAACCAAATTCACATAAAGCCACCAAGAACGAGCCCGTCGGGGATCGAACCCGAGACCTCATTGCACCAACCCGTTCCCCCACCAAACAGAAAATTGTATCAAACAAGGTGATCAGCAAACATACCAGCACCCATACAGACAGATATATCATAATGTATCACCCCCCCCCACACACACACACACACGTGCGCGCATGCACATACCATTATTTGGAAGACTATGGGACTTTTTATGGCCTCACTTCTACTTCAAACAATTTTTGCTTCAATTTTAAAATTTCAGATTGCATGAAACATTGTAAAATCATTTACCTTTTGGCTCTCCGGATGTGCCATGTGCATCAAAATACATAGATTCTCTACTTGACTCTGAAAACAAAAGATTAAATTTTAGAGTTTTTGTGAACAAGATGATAACAATTTCATGCTGCTTTTCAGATGTTCCACAAGATCAGATACACAGCACCAAATTGACAGCTACTATTTCTGCTTACTCAAGCTTAAAGGCCCATGGCTCGTTTGCCATTAATCTTGTCCCCATAACCCCAGATTTTTACATAAAGTGGTCCAAATTTTGGTGTCTGAAGAAAGCTACAATTTTTTGTATTTACCCTGTGAGACCTTCATAGTATACAAATATATACTGACATGAGAGACTCTTGTTAAAACTATCATGGGCCCGAGGTGACTGCAATAGTGCAATTTTGCTGAGGGGCCTAGCCCCGAAGCAAAATAGCATTATTGCAGTCACCGAGGGACCATAGTTTTAACAGGAGCTCGAATAAGGCAGTGTATATTTGTTTTATATACGTCATTCATATATTCATTGTTCATTGATTGGTTAAAAGATTTGATTAAAAGAATGAGACATCCAGATCGGCAGTGTTGAGTTGGTCATACTCGACCTTAGCCTGCTTACAATATTCATCAAACACGGACATGTTGTACTTAACCTGCTTTTTAGTGTTCACACTGTCAGCACCATCAATGAAATTTGACATTTCTTCATCACTAAGAAGCTGGAATCTTGGCTGATTTGTAGACGGGCCATCACTCACTGTAGTACTTTCGCCCGTATCCATTTTGACAATATGTTTTGATTTATGTGGGAAAGGATGTCGTCTGCGAGTAAGGTCAAATCACGATACACAGGGCTGACATTGTGAGAAATGTCAGCGGTTTTATATAAGAGGTCATATATTATTCTCATCCTTAAAATGTGTCGCCAAAGTTCACTCTATCGATGTTTTATAAACTGTGTTGTGAGAAGTGTCTGTTAGAAGAGAGGCTATAACCCCTTTCTGGCTATTGTTAGTAAAAACATCTCTAATTTGTGTAGCAAGATTGTTCTGGATCCTGTTCCAC